>JAUMHG010000072.1:14220753-14239357 GCA_032359395.1 Enteromius anoplus
TCGGTGCAGGCTGATCCAGGAACAGGTGAGTGAGTGACTGCGTGTTTTCTGGACCAGGTGACTGTGACAATGTGACAATATATTATCCAGTGTGAATATGAAGGGGACCAACATTAAAGCTGAACAAAAAGGAAAGTATTTTAACACTTTAAACATATGCTATTAATAATGTGGACCTGTTTAAGTAAATTATGTATTATTATATATATTATATATTACATAATATATTAGTATGTGTATATAAATAAACATGCATTTAAGAAAAAAATGTTGTTTATATATTAAATATATTTAGATATAATATAAAATGGAAGAATCTAAACATATACATGTGTATATACATGTAAATATGTTCAAAATATATACTGTTTGTGTACGAATTTATACATTAAAAATATACACAGTACACATACATATATTACATAAACAAAAACCTTTATTTTAAATGTGATTAATAGCAATAGCAATTTAACAGCACTAACTGTTTTTTATACATGTATGTTTTAAGAAATAATTTGAAGTCAAATCAATATATCCTGCCCACATATCTATCTGTTTGGTAAGTAGTCAGTACATAATATTGCAATTAATATCTCTAAAACTTAGAGTTATTGCACAAAAACCACAGTTTTATTTATTTTAATAGTGATAATCTTCAATGATTTCGGCCTATATATAATTGAAATGTATGATTCGGTCACACCTGTTACAACACTGGCCTTCCATCAGAAGATCAAAACTTTTTTTGGAGGGGGGAACAGACGTGCAAATGTTTGTCATGCATTTAGAGGCAGCATCTTATGTCTTTCCATACGGCACTAATGGAATTACACGAGAGATAGTGTACAATCTGCCTCTCCCATCAAAATCAGATTCGCATGTCGTGTCCCAAAGCAGCCCTCGCCGTTTTTGTGTAATTGGATATCTGTGGTCCATAATGAAACAGCTGTAAAGCCGGAGAGCTCAGATAGAGCGAGTGTTTCCTCTCACAAAGAGAACTGCTGACTGGAGAAGCATGGGCAGGTTGTGTCCCCATTGTGAGCTTTTGATGCAATTTCCCCCAGCCCGTGGTAAAATACATTCTAAAGAACTTTAATTAAACTTCCAATTAGAGAGAATCTGATAATGGTCTTTGCTCTTGCTGTCAAAAGTGATGTCATCTTTTTAGGTTAAGAACTTATGATTGAACATATTTTTTTATGGAGAGTACCAAAGATTATACGGACCATATCATAAAGGATACAGTATCCTTCAGGACACTTGAAGGATTGGCTTTTGTTGACTTGCAAATACTGTAACCACCCAGAGCATCTTAGCTACTTCCCAAATCTGTTTTTCATGTTGGGGATTTCTGAAGAAGTTCTGATTCAGTAAGATTTTCCAGTCAGTCTTGTGTTTAACATTTCAAGACTTTTTACATGGACTCAAAGAAATGGTTTGAGTCGACTGTCGACATGACCTTGTTGGAATATGATCCTGTAAGTCTAGAAGAGGCCTCTATAGCCTCAGGGTATGGCTGCACTTTTCAAATCCTTACTAAGTAAAAAATTGTCTGAAAGGAACCAAGACACAATGGACAGTGAAATACTCTTTTCTGAGACAGTTCTGTGTGTTTCACTTCTTTTTTTCTTCGTCTGCCTGCTTTATCCTTTTCAAGGATATGGATGAATTCTGCAAAAGTGCTTTGAAGGTAGTGGATTGATATTCCTCAAACACGCTGTTTTTCTAATTTAATTAAATCAGCTCAACACACTCAATTCAAACTTTGTTTTTCAGATAATTTTGGCCTTAGGTGTACTATCTATATTAGTTTTTTTTTTTATTATTAAAACTTATAATTGACATTTTTTTTCTTCTCTAAGTCTATGTTTTTGCCACATGAGTTGTTTGATAAAGCCGCTGAAAATGCATTGAGGACAAACATACATGTGAGCACCCTTCTGAAAGCTAAAATGTTAAATGGGACGCCCTGCGGTTTCTCTAAAGTTCACAGTTTAATGCGAGTCCACAAGTGCTTGATTTAGGACATTTATTATGATTTGCATACTGAATTATGATTAGTCTTTCTTCTTGCGCTTATTTGCATGCTGAATTGATTAACTAATAAATTTTTTTTGTTTCTCTTCACACTTTTAGCAGCTCTTATTTTTATTCTTAAATGATATTTATCATATTAACAAAAACTTTTTTTGATTTCATAGTTTTTTTTTTTTTTTTTTTTTTTTTTTACCGTTTTCAGGAATAATCTGTTTAAAAGTAAAAGGTTAATGAATTCCGTCCATTCTTATTTTGGTATCGTTGAGATGTTAATATGGATGGCATCTATATTGTCTATACACTTTTCAGCTTCAGTTATTTCTGTATAAATTAAACTAAATTACAAATAAAAATAAAATCCCTTTTCAACTAGCCGAAATATAAAAGCTTTTTTTATTTAATGTTTTCAAGTAATACTGTAATGCCGTATGCGTGTCTTGTTGTATGGTCTGTTCTCATGTGCTCTGTGTTTACTTTGCCCTTGTGATCTTTGTTGTGTTTTCTTGTGCCATGTGTTCTGTTTATTTACCTGTCAGCTCACTCATGTCTCTCGTTTGTAACCCCGCCCTCTCATCAGTGTTTCACTCCCTTCCAGCCGTGTTTTGCCCAGGTGTGTTTGATTAGTCCTTGTATAAATTCCATGTCCCATGTCTTGTTCAAATGTCAGTCGAAAAAGTTACATGTTGTTTGTCTAGCTCTGTGTTGATCGTAGCACTTTCCTCATTTTCTTGTTTTTTGTTATTTCAATAAATGTCCAGTTTGCTCTTTAGCTCTTGGCTCCGTGTTCTCTCTGCTTTCGAGGAAGCGCGGCTCAGCATCATCTAGACAGATCGACTGACCAACAGGAGGATGGCGTTCACACCGAACGCGCACATCTTCACGGACTTCGGTCCACATTCACGGCTCGCGAGTTTTCCTCCTACAGTCTTTTCTCCGGATGCAGCGAGGAAAATACAGGGGATATTCGTGCTCGTGCTTAAAATGGCGGCCGAAGCAGAGAACGCCAATCCTGCCTCTGGGATTCCAGCACCGCCGAAATCCCTTGCGGTTCCCAGCACGGCTATAGGGTTGCCAGTTCCAGCAAAATCCCCGGTGGTTCCCAAATCAGAAAAGACTGTTTTTATCCTGTTTCAAGGCGAGAGGGGCCGTGTACACTCCAGCCAGTGCGGTTGCTAAAGCCTTCAAAAAGACTTGCAGTCCCTAAAGCGCAAATAACAGGTCCCAGCCCCGTTTCACGGAGTAGCGAGCTGTGTAGATCACAGTTGGTCCCGGTTGCACAGCCTAGTGCACTGTTTACAGCCCAGTCGGTGCCGGTTTCACAGCCAGGAGTGCTGTTTAATGCCCAGTCGGTTTTAGTTTTTCAGCCAGGTGAGCTGAGATCTTCCCCTGCGGGCACAAAACCGCAAAGGACAGATTTTAACTCCATCTCATGGCGAGAGGGGCTGTGTTCAGTCCAGCCAGACCCAGTCACACAGCCTGACGAGCTGTTGAAAGCCCTCACTGTTTCCTGACATTCATTAACGGTTCTCAGGCCCGTCACACGGTACGAGGGGCCGTGTTCAGTCCAGCCAGTCCCAGTAATGCAGCCTGATAAGCTGCTGAAGGTCCTTGCCATTCCTAGCCCCGTTACCGTGTAACGGTACAAGGAACAGTGTGTTACTCAGTCGGTCCCTGTTACGGAGCCTGAGAAGCTGAAGAAGGCCCTCATTGTTCCCAGACAAGTTTTAAAGGGTCCTAGCCCTGTAGCACGGTAAGAGGGGCCGTGTTCTACCCAGTCAGTCCCGGTCACGCAGAATTGATGGTGTGCGATCCGCCAGACTTTGTCTGTGATCTAGATCCAGTGTGGCCGGATCCTCCAGACCCAGTCTGTGAACCGGATCCCTGGAGGCCTCTGAGTCGCTGTCTGGTCGGTTTGAGAGAGCCTTACCAGTTGGCACAGCCGGCTTTGAAAAAAGCCACCAACTCGCAGGATCCGCTGACAGCCGCCCAGTAAAGAGACCTAAAGATCGCAGGAACTCTTTTGAGTAGATCAACCGTCAACTTCAACAGCCAAGGGGATCTTCAACTCTGAACGGCGAAGGCTCTGAAGCGAAAAGCTGCATGTGCACTGCGCTCGTGCTGTCTTATACTCACACAGTGATGAGGTGCACCTGAGGGCAATCAAGTGCACGCCAATATTCATTGGCCTTTTATATAAAGCTTAAAGGCAATTGGTCTCTCTGGCGAGTTCCCAAATGTAGCGTTGAAGTGATTCGACTGAAAGGAAAGGGTAACTGGTATTCTTTACAGTACCATTACCATACTTAATAATGAATAATATTAAATACAAATGATCAATAATTAATTGATAATGGTTTCAGTATTTATTAATCTTTGTCAATACTAATAAATAAAATACCACAGCGATAATTGTTAGTTTCTAGCACAGGTCTATTAAATAAAACAGATATATTAGCAAGTAGTATTTAAGTAAGTTAACTAATTTCAACCAACTAATGAAATTAATTACATCCTAAATAAAATTTGTTTACATAACATGTGTGTCCTGTGTATATTCATTATGTAATAAACATTATAAATACAGAAATACACACACATGCTTGTACGTATTTCAGAAAAATATGTTATGCTGTATATAAAATATATTTAAGATTATAAATATTGTTTGTGTGTGTGTAATGTATGTGTGTATTTATATATGCATAATAAATATTCACAGTACACACACATAAATTCTGTAAACAAATACTTTTATTTTAGAGGCAGTTAATCGTGATTAATCATTTGACAGCACTATTATCTATTTTATAGACTCAAATCATAAATTTTTTCAGTTACAGTCTTAGCTGCGCTTGGCTTTGTTTCTTTTCTCTTCTAGCAGTTTTTTTCTTTTGCTGTTTTAAATTTATTCTGATGTATAGGTGACAGAAAATGTGTACTGTGTGTCATGACAACAGCAAAGGCTCTAACGTGGCGTTTCATTTATGCAGAACCAAAGCGCATAACCTACAATTCTTGTGGTGCCTCGCTAGCACAGGTATTTCCTTTAGGAAATGCAAATCTTTGCGAAGCACATCTGTAGCTCTGCACTACATATATAGTGTATCATCTTAGCATGTGCACATCAAGAAGCAAAGCTAAGAGAAATTTCATTTTATAAAAGCCATCTGTTTGCATGTGAGGCAAAGCAATGAGATGTGTCCCTGGAGCCTCGGGCTCCATCACGGTGCTGTCAGGGAGAATTGAGACAGTTTGCAGAGTTTGAGGGGGTCCCTGGAGGGATGACCATTGTGGGCATTACATAGAAGAGAGCAGGTCTGAGCCCTCACTGCTAATTGAGCTAATTAAACCTTCTCAGAGGGGGTCCTAATGAGGCGCTAACGAGGGTTCTATAATTACATATTTACTCATTTACTCGTGCAGTGACTAGAGCTCACTCTCACTCTTATTAAACTGTTTGATTTTTCTCAGGGAATGCAAAGGTTTGCCAAAGCTGTGTGAGATGGGGGACTGTCTCACCTTTTTTCTCTCTCTTTTTTTCTTCACATTTTATACAGATGTGCCAATATCTCTTTGTATCTAATGTATTACAAAATGTAATATATTATTAACAATAGTAAATATATAACACTGTATAAAGTGTTTTTGTACAGCCAAATGTAATATTATTAATACTATTATGAAAAAATGTAAATTGAATGTAACAAAAATCATATATATATTCAGTAATAATGAAAGTTTAAATGAAGATATTAATCTACATTTATAATGTAATGTATGGAAGGAGGTTCAATAATAATACTAAACAGCTGATCATTGTTTTTAACTATGACTGTTGTTTTAAACTACAGTATGTGTTGTGCATGAAATGAAGATGAAATTCAATCAAAATTATCAAAATTGTATTCTTTTTTTTCTTCTTAAGTCAGTACAGAGGACATTGTATAATTTGACAACAAATTATTTAATGGGACAGAAAATAACACACTGTGTGGCTGAATTTAGTGTGAAAAGACTAACGAACATTTGCTTCCACAGCAAGGTGGGAAGCAGGTGACAGAGAAATGAGACCCCGATAAGACAATGACACATCTCACTAATACATCCAGCTTCTGTGAGTGGAGGCTACATGCTCTCAATGCTACCAAAATCATTAAGGATGTGTGAAGAAATGTGTGTGTGTGTGTGTGTGTGTATGTACAGTAAATCGCTTCAGTGCTTCCCAATAATGCTGGTGTGTGTGTATCTTGGGATTAGAGAGCGATGTAAGGCCTCATGCTGAGTCTAATATGTAACAGAAGGCTGTGTCCTATTAAAGTTTCTTGTTTCCAGCTAATGCTGTACTGTCCTATAACTCAGTCTGTTTATTATTTTCAAACAATGTCATTTTAGCTAAATGTTCACATTTTCTGTTGAAAACCAGATGTCAAAAGTTGCCTATACAATGCTAGGGTGATGTGGATGTTTGCCAGGGCATTGCTGAGCAATTGCTATGTTATTCAGTTGGGTTGTAATGTGTTGCCAGTTTTCTAATGAACTGTAAAGATTGAAAACATTCAATATTTGATCTTTAAAACAGTTACGTTTTATTTTGATAATCCACTTTAGACACTCCGAAGACTGGGCAATAGACCAACTTAAACCTGATATAAAGTCTAAAGTCAATGGTGCAATATTTTCTTATTTAGAGAGCGTTACTAAAAAATGTACCTCTGGTTGGCTCCACAATGTGAGATAACTTATCACAAACAGGGACCTGCAGCAGCACACAAACATGCCAAATATAAAAAAAATTAAAAGATTAAGTTTGAAAAGAAAATTATGGTGTAGGCTACATAAATATTAAAACGTACTAATGGATATTCATTACTTGTATCAGAATTAGCCTATTCGCTTGCACATGAGCAGATCTCTGGAGAGGCGTTCATTCTGTGCTCCTTGAAATTCTGTCATTTAAATAGCAAATGCACCACGGCGCGAATGCAACTTACTCTTAAGGCAGGCGTACACAGTGCGTTGTTTGAGATCGTACGAGCTTGCATGCGATTTTTTTGGTTGTCTGAAGAAATCGTCTCTTCAGAAATTACGAAACGAGTAGAGTGCCTTACGAGCACTTCCCGACCTCATGATCATTTTTAAACATGTTAAAAAACTTCGGGAGCTGTAGGATTGAAAGTGTGACGTGTGTGCTGTTGAACGAGCCGATTTGTTGAGCAAACTGGAAATGACCAAACAGAAGCTAAAAAAGAAAACCACAGAGGAAGAAAGACGAACTAGTTACATTACTAGTAATATTACTAGTTAGTTTTTTTTTCTTAATTACTCTATAATTGTCTGAGATGCATCAGATGGAGGGAGAACATACATTCGAATTATTGATTCACCTGTTTCGGGGGCTGAGCCGGCTGCATAGGTTAAGTTTCGGGGCTGACACGTGATGAACGAATAACTCAGGAAACCAGAAACTTGTCAGATAAGAGGCGAAGTAAGCGGATCATAGATTAAAGTCCCAGGTAAACAATGAATTAGTCTTTTATGTTTCTTATAGCATTATAATTTGGTCTTGTTTGCAGTGTGATCATAGTTCGTGTAAGATGTGTTAGAGAGGAAACAAGTAACATTTACATTATATATTTAATAAATATAAACTAACGGGATGATTCAAAAAAAGATTTGTTCATTTTGCTGAAGGAGACTCAAAGGTCTGAGTCCGTTAAACGATCCCATCTCTATCGTGCCGCTCTGCTGCCGGGTGTTGACCAATCGGTGATGGTGAATGATACCTCGTGCCAAACCCAGACCAATCACTGTTCCATTCACGCCCCCTCCCCTTCCCTTCCGTTCTCTGTGCTGTGTGCCTTGTGTGTGATGAAGGTGCTACTGGCAAATGTAACGCAAGTAACTAGCTCGGGAAAATTGTAATAATATTACAATTTTCAGACAAGTAATGCCTTACACTACTAGTTACTGAAAAAAGTAATATTATTACACCCAACACTGTGTATGATATATCGAGCAGCATTTAAAATAATATAATAAATAGTAATAATCCATAAAAAAGGAACCGTCAATATTGATTTCACATTGATTTGCCCTTCAGCCAAACTCTTTGCCACTCTTTTCTTTTCTTTTTTCGCAAGCCATTGCTGCCCCAAAGAAAAGAATCTTTTCCTCAGAGTCCATGTTTTTGGTGCGGAACTTCGTAAACTTGATTGCCTCGGAAATTGACAGGTTTTAAAATCTTGCCGTGTACCACTGCGTCCGTAAACAAAGTAACTTGTGACGTGTGCGTGGCATGGGAGATGAGACTCTGATTGGTTTATTGCACGTTATGCCCAAAAATATGTTCATTCCCCATAAAGAGAATAGGGACAGCCCTTTTAGACCATGTGCCAGGATCTCAGACTGTTTTTCCTGTCATTATACTAGCAATAATAATTATCACCCACAGCTGTTGTCTATCACCACACACACTCACACTCACTATTTTACCGGCACATTCACCCTTAGACAATCGCTAAGCATTATCTTGCGTTGTTTTTTTTCCCCCCTTGTGATCTATCTAAGCGTTCATTCACGTTTTGTGTTCATTGTATTTGTCCTCTGTCTTTGCCATCGTTCCTGTGATTGTTTGCTGCCAGCCTAGACCTTTGCCATTGTATTTCGACCATGACTCTGCTTTGCCTCTTCTGCTCCTGTTTGCCTGGTTTTCTGACCCTGCCTGTTTGACATTGAAATAAAGCTTGCGAATGGATCCAACCCTGTCAGTCCCCATCATCACAATTGCATTGCAACATATGTAATTACATTTGCATAAAGAAAATAGAGTCTTTAATTAAAAAGTATTTACTGTATTAGTTTATTTGTTAATTTTGTGTTTTTTTGATATGCTTTATTCTCAAATCTTCCGACATGCATTTTATGAATCCCTTAAATCTTGAGTAAATTAGCAGCGAATGTGATTTCTTTTCTTTAAAAGGCACAAGAAACATATGAACATTTAAAAAAACAAGGCTCACAAGTGAGAAAAGGCAAGATTCTTATACAGCAAAACTACTGTAGTTTATATATGAGCGTGTTTGCATATATTTGATAGAAAGAAACACACACCAGATGGTTAATTTCAAAAGCAAGATAATTACAAAACATTGCCATTTCATTGATGCTTCTGCGGTAGAACTGAAGCATATTCTCTCTTCTCATCCACAAACGTGCGCTTCTATGATGATCCATTGGCATCATGTTTTCAATTTTTTTCGTAGTTTTAATGTCAGCCCTGTTCAATCAATGCCACTAATAAACAAGCGGTAATAACACAAAGGGCCCGGAGCCTGCAAAGATAGAAGCTTTACTTTGATAGCCAATTAGGCCGGGCTCTCTTTCCTCATTCCGTTTGTCATAAGACTCCGTAAGTCAAATAAAATATCCAAGGTTTGCTGACACAATTAAAACCAGGAGACAGGAGATAACAAGTCTAGAGACTTCAGAAGAAAAGGTAGTGTTTGTTGTTGTTTGTCGGAAAAGCCTCACATAGCTGTGAGAAAGTAGTAAACCAGTAAATTAATGTAATTCTCTAGAATAGCAGGTTTGATGAGCTGTCTTATAAAAGCCTTGGCCATGGTTTTCTCATCATTTTGCATTTTTCTAGTGATCAAGCAGTGTTTAGCCTTTTATTGAGGCCTTTCCAGCCACTGTATGAAAGAAAATAAACATCAATTCCGTTGTGTACATAATGTTATGGATTTATATTATACAAATCCCACAAGACTATATCAATAAGCAGCTTAATACGCAGTAGCCTTTGATGTAATGATATCCTAACCCACCAGGAAGCCAATGGCAGGGTCTATCAAATGAAAGTCTGCGTAATGAGATTTTTTATTAATGAGGGTGAAATACAGTGTGCTCTGGTTGGAATAAAACCAGTATCTGGGGACCAAAGTGATCCCACAAGTCAGCTATACTATGGTAATGAGGTCTTAGAGAAACCACACTGTTTAGAGGGACAAAGGAGCTCTTTGATGCATTAGGAGCAGGTATGCTCTTGACAATAGATTCATGGCTTCACTGATATCTTCCATCGCTGCAAAAGCGCCTTCTGTAATCAATTACCATTCGCTTCGTGTTGTATTGCCAAAAAGGCTCCATTCATGAGGCCATTTATTTTTGGTTTGTGCAAATATCAATGTGGGCTGTTAACGTGAACATCCAAGTCACTTTTCACTCTAAAATCACAGGTAAAAATTTGAAATGATATTTTTTATATATTTATTTGTTTGTTTTACATGATTGCATTGCAAAATATGTAATTACATTTGCATACATAAAAAAAGTCTTTAAATAAAAGGTATTTATTTGTTCATTCTTTGCATTTCAATGCAACATTTTAATGACTTTTGCATAGAGATAATAAAGCCTTGGAAATTTACGAAAGTAATTTTTTAAAGATAGTATTTTATTACAAAATTGCATTGTGGTATTATTTTATGAACAATGCATTTGCTTTAAGCCAAATATGATTTCTTATTTCTCAATGTACTTATTATTAGTGACTAGATTAGTGAAGATTATTTGTTTTTGTTTAGTTTTCTTTTATTATTTTTAAGTGTGGTTCTGCTGATATATTTTCAAACAAAAAAACTTATTTGTTTTATTTAAGTTAATAAGTATTTTCATTTGTTTACTTGGCTGCATGTACCCTGTGACACTTTGCGAATTCAGTATGGCATCCTTGAGACTTTATCAAGAATATAATAATGACTCGGGCCCACACATATTCTGTTCCCTCACATAGAAAATTGTGCTTACATTAAAAACGCACATCTGAATTGCTCTTAAAGATCCTCTTCATAAAGAGATGCTCATCTAGTCTTTATCTGTCAAGGAAGTCATGGCAAGCAGCAAGGAGAGAGCATCAGGGTGAAGGCTTTGTATTATAGATGTATAAAATGTAGCAGTCAATGAGTTCTGCAATGAGTTGAAAAGAAACCCAAAGCAATTAAAATACTTAAAAAAAAAAAAAAAAAAACAGGATCAATGGAACTGAGGATTGACAATATGTTCTGGCTGTGGACATATAAGTCAAGGGCTGTCACTTTTTTCAGTAATGATTTATCAAACCTCTTTTGTTTAGAGAACTTGCTTTAGAGTTAATGAAATTCTAAGACCTTGAATCTTCTTTAAAGAAATCTTTCCTTTCAAACATTTATGAAATGAATAATTGAATCAAATTATGGTAAAAGGTTATACAAACATCTTTCAAAAGCAATTAAAATTTTGAATTGAAAAACACAGTTTGGTTGAAATCAGTATGTGGTGGTTTTAAATGAGAAGCCAACAATAGCTTTGTATGTTTATTTTAACGTAATATTTATTAAATCTTTGACATGAAATTCTAATCCTTTAGAATTTAGAAATAGCATTTTGCGTAGCTTGTTATTTGTTATTGTTAACTCAAAGTGAAATGAAGCTGAAACAATATATAAATATTAGATGCGGGAAAATAAAACTTTAAAATTTGAAATGTTGTTTTGGCAACTACTTGGAATGAATTTAAGTTAAAGTAAAAAAAGAGAACGAAATTCCAAAATAAAAGTGTTAAAAACGAAAAAGCTAAATCACTAAAACTATAACTGAAATTAAAATGACAAATAAAATAAAAGCAAATATTAACAAGAACGTTGACAGTATATAAATGCTACTAAAATAACTCTGGTGTTGAGTTATTATTATTACTATAATAATCACCTTCTTTTCAGATCATTAAACACTGAGGTACCGATCATAGATCATCTTCAAGTAATTTTCAGTTTCTTGTTAATTCGAACGTGACTGACAACGATACCCTTGTTTACCAGTTTGACCTTTTCAGATTAGATATGAACATGTTTTATCGCATTTACAGGGTAATTAGCCAGTCATGAAGAGAACATGATAGATGGGCACTTCCTCTTCATATGTGACATTTGATATGACATTTCAAATTTTTCTGTATTCCGTTATAAGTAAGAACGCCATGGCTTTGCTATTGGACTGTGTAAGGTTTGACGTTATTCAATCTCATACTTTGCAATATTTTTGTTTTGTTTTATTTTCTCATCAAGCCTAAAGTTGAAAGAGACGCTGCTCTCTTTGCCTTCTCGAAGAAAGCGTTTTGCTCTGGTTTCAATAAAACATACAACGAAGGAGGCCAATTAACAAAACTTCCTGTATTTTTAGCCTCAGGTTGAACTCGAACTTGCTAATTGTGGCCTTTGTGCGAAATGCAAATCTCTTTAAACCTAGTTTCTTCCAGTTCTCTGGTGACATTTAACCATTTCCCCATTGCCACGTGGACAATTACATCAATTGTAACAATTAGCCCCATCTATATTGTGTTACGGCTAAGTGCCATTTAGCCAAACAATGCATTTGAGTCAAATCAATGGCCAAGGAGAAATCGCATCGATCTCATGGCATGCAATGAGAAAATGTCTCATCTCGCAAAAACACCATTGTGTTTAGTAGTGGTCAGGTTGGCCTCCGCAGACGCCGGCTTGGCGTTGCACTAATTCTGTCCCTTTCTTCCCTACAGAGATTAATAGATTGGGTCTTTCATTAGATAAATGGTGCCCAGAGAGTTTTAATGAGGGAGGACAACTGCAACTATCTGTCTAGCGACCTATTATCATCTGTTATTGCGGAGAAATCTCATTTGACTGGATTTTTAATTAAACTGCCGCTAAGTAAAAGGCCACGTGTATTCTGCAGCACAAGTCAGGGCACCCATCGGTAATCAGAGATTGCAGGTAACTTTTAATCATTCCTGGGTGCCTTATGGGAGCCGAGCTGAAATGTTATATATAAAGAAAGCATATTAACCCAGGCTATGATGAAAAACCCCAATCAAATTACAAAAAGAGGTATTTTATAAATAAGTTCTCTTTGTTTAATTTGGTTCAGCTCAAATGTGGTCACTGTTGCTGGTGGCCTGAGCACAATCCTTTAATTCTGTCAACTTTAGAGTTATTTGCATGGAAAAGGATTAATTTAGTCAAACAGTATTCTTCTGAGAGCACTCCGGTGATGATGCTTGTGATCTCAAGGTAGCATTGTCTCTCAAAGTCGGGTTATTTGCTGGTTAATGCAAACTTCAGTCGGACCCACAAGGCCCTGGGGAGCCCCATCCCTCCGAACTGACACCAAAGTCAAATTTTCTGCTCGCTTTTTAGCTGCCCGCACCACAGGTCTCCTGCTGTTTGCAATCAGGAGCTTGCAAAAGCCCAGAAAGGCTTTGATCTGTGTGATGTCTCTCTCTTTCTGTGCTGGGCTGTTCACTATCTTTCTCTTCTCTTCAGTGTGGGCCAGGGCTGTGTGCTATTCAGAAATGATTCGAATGCCTTTAATTTTAGCATACACAGCTTAAGTGACAAGTAAATGCGGTATTGTCAGCCGAATTTGAATTTAAGGAAGGCAATGAAGATCACCCAAAAATGAGAAATCTGTCATTAATTACTTGTGTCGTTCCAAACCCATAAGACCTTTGTTTACTTCAGAACACAAATTAAGATATTTTTGATGATATCAAATATAACATCATTTACTCTATCCGTTATTCTTCCGTGACTTACGTCTTCCACTGTAATTGCACAGGAAGATGTTACCACCTGCTAGGCATTGCTGCCTGTCGCACCTCCTCCAGTGCCCATGGGTCAGCTGCAGGGTCATCAGCCAGAAACCACCATTCACTAACGTTTCGCTCCTTTAAAGAGCATCACAACGCGCTGCATACACAAGCTTTAACATATTTGACGTAATCAGCCTTGTTTACAGCTGGGTGAAAGCACATTCATGTATGTGATCTAAGATCTAAGTTCTAAGCTCTAAGTTCTTTTTTTACGCTTAGAGGAAAGTGTACGCATACTCTCTAAAATGGCGGAAGACATAAGTCACGGACAGAGGTGGACAAAGTACACAAATCCATTACTTGAGTGAAAGTATAGATACTACGATTACGCCATTACAAGTAAAAGTTGTCAACAAATTTTTTTACTTCAGTGAAAGTATAGAAGTACTTGCTTTTAAAAGTACATAAGTATTACGGGTAAATTTTCAGTAAATGCATAGATTCATTTTTGTTGCAGTGTTTTATGTTAAACTTGCAATGGTGAGCGTGATTTCACCAAGAACAAAATGTTCCTGTATCAACTTCTTTGTTGATCCTGGAACATCATTCCAATCAACCAATCCGAATTGAGGAGAAGTTTTTCTGGAAATATCTGTTTTAGGCTTACGATCAGGGTTATGTGCTAAATTAGGTTAGATGTTGATCTAAGATGTTTTATTTGGCAAACTCATGGTGACCTACTTGTAATACCTCATGCCTCTGAAGCAACCTACTGAATACACTGAATAGCTTGAAAAGTTTTGTGTAATAAAGAGCTTTTATGAACCCCTGATTATGAACCCTGGCTTCCTGTTTCACAGGAATATAAATAGGAGGGAAAAGAACAGAATTCTCTTATTCATCCATCACAATGAGAAAAGCCAAATAATATATTTCTGATGTGGAGCAAAAGATTATTGATCTCCATAAATAAGTGAAGTGGATTTAACACTCCTACCCACCATCCCAAAACAGCATGGTAGTGTTCTGACACAGCTGTAGCAGTGTGTACACACATTAAAATGTATTCGTTCATCCACATTTGAAGTGCACAGTGAAATTTATAACTGCCCAAAAGGAACACTGCTTTACGTGTTGGCAAAATATTTTGTTTTGAAAACAATGATACTGTCTCTTATCACTGATAGGCTGTCTTTCACGTGAAAATCACCAATCACATTTACAGGGGGGAAAAAAATAAAATCACCCATTGCCTTTAAAGCTGCTCCATAAAAATGACTTTGAGGACATTGGTAGAAATGTAGTGCAGTGAAAAGTACAATACTTGTGTTTCAAATGTAGTGAAGTTAAAGTCATAAGTTTCCAGAAAAAAAAAAAAAAACTCAAGTAAAGTACAGATACTCAAAAGCTGTACTGGTGGGCCGATTTGGGTCTTTTTTTTCTTATCAGTGTAAAATACTCTAATATAACTCTGTTGATTTTGTTATCCTACTGTGTTCTGTAATATAACTAATACGATATAAAAACAACATCACGAGTGCATGATAAATGCTGCTTTACGTTATTATTGTTTGTTTTCCTTGAACTGTAATTCCTGACTAAAATGTTATGAAATCGGGTGAAATATGACATCTAATTACATTTCTTTGGATGTGATGCTGTTTCTGTGTTTGATGTAAAAGACTATAAAACAAAATGATACATATACTGATATCAACATGCTCACAGATTTTTGTGTGTGTTTGGTTTTGTTTTTAGTGATTAGAAACCTGCTGCATGATAAACCTGGATGACATATACTCGAGTCTCTTCAAGCTGATCGCCTCTAGGGAGTGCTGTACCAACATCATGTTCATCTGCACTGATATTCTCTGGTAAAACAAACTCCCTGAATACTGATCGTGGTTATTTTTTCTTGAATTCATGCAAAGCAGCAGCAAAGCAGCAGCAAACACTCAAATAACAGGTATTTACAGGGTTCACTTGTTTTCAGGATTGATTCAAAGTCTGTTTACATCTCTGTAGCTTTGTGCTTAATAATGTGTCTTTGACCTTTATTGTGTATATTTTAATTATACTGTGTTGTAAATAAAAAAAAACAAATCATTTTGAAAAACAGTTTTTTCAATCTACCCCGCTGTCCCACCATGGTGCTTCCCTAGCAGACTGCTCCCCCGAATGCCACCGGGCCCAGCGTCTCCTTTGGTGCCCCCAAAGAGAGATTGAGATGTCCTCTGCAGCATCAGAGTGAGATTCGGGTGGCAAGGCGCACACCGGTGTGGGACAGCGCCGTCTGAGCCGCCTCGGATGCGGACCCAGAGCCCTGGATCCCTGTCTCTCTTATGGCAGATGGGCATCTGCATCCTGAACTACCTTGACGACTGGCTGATAATAGCTCACTCGCGAGAGTTGTTGTGCGGCACCTCAGCCATCTGGGCTTTCAGGTCAACCGAGTGAAGAGTAAACTCTCCCCAGTGAAGAGAATCTCTTATCTTGGTATGGAGCTTGACTCTGTCAAAAATGACAAAAATGACTGACATGTCTGAAGTCATTCAGGCACAAAACAGCGGTCCCTCTCCAAACTCTTCAGAGGCCCCTGGGGCATATGGCAGTAACGCCGCTGGGCTTGGTTCATATGAGACCGCTTCAGGGTTGGTTACACAATCGAGTCCCGAGATGAGCATGGTGCCGCGGCACACTCCGGATTGGCGTTTCCCCGGAGTGTTGTTAAGTGTTGTCATTGTTAAGTTCCTCAGAGGTGTGCGTCGGGTTAATCCTCCGAGACCGCCCTCGGTGCCCTCTTGGGACCTTGCTGTCGCCCTAACCGGCCTGCGGCAAGCTCTTTCGAGCCCTTAGCATCAGTTGAGATAAAATACCTGTCACTGTTGACAGCACTCCTAATTACTTTGGCCTCCATCAAGAGGGTAGGGGACCTACAAACCTTCTCTGTCGACAAAGAGTGCCTAGAATTCGGTCCGGCAGATTCTCATGTTATTCTGAAACCCCGACCCGGATACGTGCCCAAGGTTCCTACCACTCCCTTCAGAGATCAGGTAGTGAACCTGCAAGCTCTGCCCCAGGAGGAGGCAGACCCGACCTTAGAGCTGCTGTGTCCAGTACGTGCACTGCCCTTCTACGTTGACTGCACATTGACTTTGAGATGCTCTCAGCAGCTTTTTCACCCAGTAGGTTGTGACTCAGAAATTTCTTGTGTTCCACTGGCTGTGTTTTCCTTCACTTATATCCATATCTATCAATATAGTGTATTCCTTTAATTCACATGAAAAAAACAGTTTACAGTTTATATCTCATATCTCTGCCCTCAACCCATGCTTCAGTACATCTGGCATACCTGTGTGGTCCCTATTTGGCCCCCAGGGCATTGAAAAGGTTACGTGCAGACTCTCCTGCTTACACGCTTGTCTGTCGGCACCGGGGTCTCTGCATAACACGGCCACAGGGTCATGGCGTTTTCCACGGGTCTGTTCCAATCTGAACGTCAGAGTAACTCGACTGAAGGGGAACGTCTAAGGTTAGGTAGGTAACCCACGTTCCCTAAAGGAGGGAACGGAGACATTACATCTCCTTGCCACGACCCTGGGTTGCGCTGATGCCAACTAGGCTCCTCAGCAAAAACCTGCAAATGCATTCCAGCAATGATCTCTTATACTCATGCTGTGATAAGGTGCACATGGCTGTAATTAAATGCATGCCAATATTCATTGACTCGAAGGCGATTGGTCTCTCATGCGAGTTTCCATATGTAACGTCTCCGTTTCCTCCTTCAGAGAACGTGGGTTACCTACGTAACCTTAGACGTTACTTTGCTGTTGTAAGACCTTGGAAACAAAGAAGTGATGAGGAAGTGTAAAGTGGTCAAAGAGCTGCCTGGAACTATGTTCGGCATGTGGTTCCCTGAAAATAACGGCAAACCTAGTGTCACGAATTGCTGGTGGTGTCGCGCTCTTGCTTCCTCAGCGGACAAACAAGCTCAGAGACAGAAGTTCAAATAAATGAGAACGTTTTAATAAAACAAAGAAAATAACCAAAGTGCTGAACGAAAAATGCCAAGAACAATGCAGACACGCAACCCGACAATCATACTTTAACAACTGACATTGAACACTAGACAGAGCATGGTTTAAGTGCACAGACTAATCAAAGACAAAACATAAGACACCTGGTAGAGACAGCTGGCAGAGAATCAAACACTAATGAGCAGGGCGGGGTTACAAATGATCAGAGCACATGGGACAGAATGAAAACAAAACAAAGAAGTACATGGACATGATCAAACATAAACACAAGAACATGCCCATGGCGTGACAGTAATGTCACGCCTAGCTGGAGCTGGAACTTGTTTTGACAAGTAAGCAGTTTGTTTTTTGCATATAAAATGGAAATTAAATTCTTGTTATTGGCTGACTGACTAATGCTAGTGTTAAATTATGATTGGATACTGAAAGGCTTACTTTGGTCATATAAAACCATGGATTAAGATTAAGCTATTGGTCTAAATATGGTAAGTGAGAAAGGAACATTTCTAGAGGCTTTAGTAGTAAGTTGAGAGGGTAGCGACGTCTAAAGTTGGCATCATCTAAAGTGGCTCACACTATATTTTTAGACCATTCAGTGCAACTAATCTCACTCAACCTTGAAGAATATTTGAATGCACAGCCTCCACTATAAACTCAAAGGCACTCAAAAGAGAAGTTTATTTATTTTTTTATTTTTTTTTGACAGCTATAAAAGACCATAGGCCTTCATACATGAAATAAACATTACTGTTCAAAAGTCCAGAAAAGTTTGACTTATTAGTAATGTATGTCATTTTGCATATCATTGATTGAATGCTTGTTTCATCCCACCACTACATGCTTCTACTCTCTTTTACTCATTGTTCATTGCAACACAATAAAACTGGTTTTGTGTTTATAGAAGTTTAAATAGGATCATGTTAAG
>JAUMHG010000072.1:14244037-14254888 GCA_032359395.1 Enteromius anoplus
ATTTGATTGGGTGTGAATTCACAAGGGAATGATTAGATGACGGGCTTCCAGCCATGTGTGATTAACTCGTTCACGATTCTCTCGAAATATGCTATTTGCAAAACATTCACGTGGTAAATGTGTTTATAACAGATATTATTATAATTAATAGCCACCAAAAACACAGGTGTTTTTTTTCTTTGCACACAAAAAGTAATCTTATAGATTTGTAAAAATTACAGTTGAACCACTGATGTCACATGGATTATTTGACAAGATGACAAGAGGTCTTTCGAGTTTGAAACGACATAAGGGCGAGTAATTAATGACAGAATTGTTTTATTTTTGGGTGAATATGCTTTTAGTTTCATATACTGATACAGTATATAAAACACCATCATAACATTAAACATGACACTAAAATAGTGCAATAAACATTAAGTTAATACAATAAGATGGAACAAAAAAAAAAAAGTTTTTATTACATAGTAGATACGAAACAACTAAAATTTTGGAAATGTCAGTTCACATTTTTCACAGTAAATGTAAAAAATTTCTCTGTTACTTCCAAAAACTGTAAATTTGGCGGGTTTTTTTTTTTAATTGTTAAATTAGATTAAATACCCTACTAGTTTTATTACAGTTTTCTGTATAAGCAATAGTCTCACGTAGCCAGACCTTCAGAATTCATAGGGGCTTTCTTTGGTCAAGGCCCGCCCATAAGGCCGTTTGAGCCACATGTCAAACAACCAATCACAGTTTGTTCAGCGTCACGTTTCGGGGCGTGGAAATGTCCCCACAACAACATACCGGCGTGCAACAAGTCAGTCAGCATAGAAAATCCCGATGAGACTCTTGTGTTAAACATCTGTTTGAAGCATATCTCTCCACTTTTTAACACCCACAAGCAATTCTGGAGAACCGAACACAATACTGAATCGACCAGCTATGATGTCAGCGTCTGTTGTTTCATGTTTGCCCAAAACTGCGGCTGATATCCCCTTCTCAGTTAGGTACTTTACTTGATCTTTCATAATATATAGGAGGGGACACACAACTAGTAAAATTGGATCTGCTGGGAATCCTTCTAAATGCTGACAAAGGGTCAGCCAGGCTTGGAAAATAATACTTTTCCCAAATCCAGTCGACAAACAGGCTGAAATATCTCTTTTTGTCTCCACTAAGTGCCTCAAACAAAACTCCTGGACATCTCTTAAAGAACATACTTTTGAGAATCCAATGTTTAACTGATCTTGATAATGCTCATTGTCACTCATGTAAACACAACATGTTTTTTTTCCGCAATCACACGTCTGCACTTTGTTTCCCAGCGGACCGAAAATAAACGCGCCACTCGCTTCCCCCGGAAATCCGATTAAGTTCAACCAATCAGATGACGACTCCGACACTGCTGAAGGGTTTCCAGTAAAGTGTACCATATGCATTTTGTTACATTTTGTGGGTGTGACATCTGAGGCTGAGACTGTATAGGGAATAACTGATTAACCATTAACCAGTTTATTTCTGTTATATGATCAGGTAAACTAATGCTGCCTTAGTAGCTTGAATGTTATTTTTTGTGAGTACTTTGTAATTCTTGTAGAAACATGTAGCCTGTTTCTAAATAAGTATCTTGTCTGTACTACTAAACTTGGTCAATTTAGAAGCTATTCCTAATAGCTTTTGTATAACGCCTTGTTGAAGCATGTGGATGTGAATGTCTGTGAAAGTCTGAGAGAGATGAGCTATAGAAGCTGGAGGAGAGAAGAGGGAAGGATGGGAATGAACTCCAGCTGAGGGTGGAACAGGTCTGTGAGATGTGGCATTTTGGGGGATAGGATTGTTTGATGGCACCTCCACCTGGTGATGGGAGGATACTACAACCAAATATTTTTGTAAATCTTGTACTGCCTGGGGCATTGTTGAATGGGTTTAATTTTAGTTAAGTGAGTGATTTTTGCCATAGTTCTGTTACTTGCATACAATCCGAATACAATAAAATTCTCTCATGGTAATTCTGAGCTACAAACAATTGATGGTTAGTTGTGAGCTTGTAGTCTGAAGTCAATGTGATCAGACAGAACTGAATGTGATGGATGCTGTGGAATAACACTAAGACAATAAACAGGCTGCATGTTCTTGTTATGTTCGATTCACAATTATTAATAAACAGCCAAAAAAATAATAATCTCATGAGTTACTGGAATTGGCCTAAAAGGTAAGTTCACCCAAAAATGGCAATTCTGTCATTAATTAATCACCCTCATGTTGTTCCAACTCCGCATAAACCCACCCCTGACTTACGCCATTTTAGAGAGTATCACAACGCAGCGCATACTAAAGCTTTAACATAATCAGCCTTGTTTACATCCGGTTATACTCTCTAAAATGGTGGAAGATGTAAGTCAGGGGTGAACAACAATTGAGTAAATTATGTTTTTTTTAGTTTTCATCACGCAAAAAAAGTACTTTCCTAGCGTTGCAAAACTGCAGTTGATAAACTCATGTCACATGAACTTTTTACCAATGTTTTTACTACATTTCTGGACCTCGGATCATTTGAGTTATATTCCTGTCCATGGATGGCCCTCTGATTCCATAAAAAATATCTTAATTTGTGTTCTGAAGATAAACAATTATAAGTTTGGAACAACATAAAGGTGAGTAATTTTCTTTTTTGGGTGAACTAAAGCCTTTGATGACTTGATTTGATCGCTTGATTTGATCGCTTAGAACAGCTCTTAAATCAATGATGCGCACTGCCTTACCAAAGAAAATTATTTTGTTCCTTATACTGTATACATATGCCACGTTTACATTAATGAATCAACCAAAAATATTCACAATTTAATTTGTTATAGGAACTGGCTTGAACACTTGCTCAATAACTGAATTATTCAGAATAGTTCTAGACTCACTCACTGAACTGCACTTGCATACTGGAGAAAGTTTATATTAATGAATTGACAAAAATGATTCTCAAGTTAATCTTATGAGTTTTTGAAATTGACTTAGTGACTTAATTACGGAGTCACTCAGAACGGTTCTTATCTCACTCGAACTGCACTGATTTACTAGAGCAAGTAGTTATGTTGTTAGGTTCTTGGAATTGGCACAATGACTTCCTCAATTACTAAATCGATCAGAATAGTTTTTGACCTTACTGAAGCAAGTTGTTTTGTTCCTTAAAACAAAATGTATAATAAACTGATAAAAAGTTAATCATGATGCATGATTCATTTCAAAAACCCTATTCCCTTTTTAAAGGGAAACACCTACAAATGCATATTTATTAAGCTCAGACACAAAAAATAGCGCCATTTCAGTGCTAATTCTTCACTGTGCCTCTTAAGTGAATCCTGACAGTACTATTTTAATGCCAAAAGATGGTTTGCGCTGGTGCAAGCTGTTCGTAAATATGGCACATGCAACTAAATAAGCCACTAAATAAACTAAATAAGAGTTCAAATACAGGTTTAAATCTGTTATAGCAACACAAAGATTGTGGGGTTGATAAAGAAACATGTACTAAAGAAATATATACCTTGAATTCACTGTAAGTCACTTTTAATGAACTCATCCACCAGATTCATAAATGTAAAAATGGGTCCTTCAAATACACAAGTACATGAAGTCACCCCATCACACTGATTCTGTTTAATCACCACCAGAGAAACGTAACCTTCAAAGCACACGCCAACAGTCTCTCAAACTGGGTTATGTCTTTATCGTTAATAAACAGACTTCAAAAGGCTGTAAATGATAGGCTGGGGGTTGGGGAGTGGGGCACATTAATTATTCTCTGTTACTGAGCGGGTCCTAAAGTGTAATGGTCTCCCTCCCTGACAAACTGACTAGGGGTCTATTTCAGCAGGGAGAAGCGTTTACGTCTTGGGGTTAATGTGTGATATCTATGGGAAAGATCAGCCAGAAAGCCCAGCGGGGGGTCTTTTTCCTTTTTCTTTCCCCCATTTTCCCTTTTTCCAACTCTCACTATCTTCCTGAATTCTCTTTTCAGGCTCATGCTTCATTATCCACACTTATTATTAATCGGAGGTTTTTCTTGCTGCGTTGGTTTGAGGAAAAAGGCTCAGATCGATAATTTGCAAGAAAAAATCGTTTCAGTTCTAAATGTGTTGCTCAGATCAGTCATCACTCCTTCGCTGCGAACTCGAGACGCAGATGCTAACTACTCACCTGCAGTGGCAATCGATGACCAAACGTGGTACGCAAGTGGAAGAAAATGGGATCGGTCTCGTTCTCTCTCTCATTTTCTCTCAGCCTGTCTCACTTTGTTTGAGGTTTCGATTCATTGGATTTCTGGGCTGTGAGATGCGGAATCCTAGAAGACAAATACTGGGCGAAGCAGTTCAAAATGCTGACAACTCCTGAGGAACCCATGGAGATGTTTAAGTTTCCCAGTATTGTTTTAAGAGTCTCTTTTATGGTTCACTTGCCTGGAAAATCCAAAAATATCATCTCATTTTCCAATGATTATCAAATATATAATTTAAAGCAGTTCTAAGATTCACTCTTTTAGATTCAGTCTTGCTTTTACTTTCACAATATGCTGGTTTGGATTTTTTACATTTACATACAGCTACGTTACACACTCCATGAAAGGCAATATTCAAAATGGCATAATAGGGGCACTTAAAAAAAACAACCCTACCCAGGTTTGATAGCTCTGCCCTCAATTCACAAACATGCTACAGTATGTAACATAAGCACTTCTACCATCATGAGTGGACAGGCCCCTTACTGGTGATTGTTTGTAGGTGTGTTTTGGTATCAGTCGAATCCCCTTTCAACAGCCTTTCTCCTAAATACCTTAATGCAGGGTTGTCCAAACTCGGTCCTGGGGGGCCAGTGTTCTGCAGAGTTTAGCTCCAACTTGCCTCAACACACCTGCATGGAGGTTTCTAACATGCCTACCTGCTTCAGATGTGTTTTTTAATTAGTGTTGGAGTTAAACACCAACCCTCCAGGACTGAGTTTGAACAGCCCTGCCTTAATTCATCTTGAACCACCACCACTTTTTTTTCTTCAGATGTGGAAAGTTTGAAAAATGCAGTAAATATTCCAAGAATGCTGACCACAAAAATAACGGGAATATAGTAGCTGTATGAGCTACTTATTTTTAGCATGTGTCTTGTCCTGTTTTAACATTCTGCATGTTTGACAGAAGAAAGAAATAATATGGGTTAATGATGACAACATCTTAATTTTTGGTTGAACTAGCAGTTACACAATATAACATTCCTGCTGCAGGCTGTTTTAATTATAAATGATGGTATAGTTTCCATATTTTTATTTCAAATGCTTAAGAAAGTTAGATGTTTCTCCTAAGTCTCCCAAAGAGTCTGCTCTGCCTTGCTACTATACTACATGAGTCAGTAACTTATTAATATTTGGCATTTTAATTTAACACAGACTTTCAATATAATTACTGGCTTATTTCAGTTAAAACCAATTTGACAGAACATATCATACTGGTCATATCATTCACTGACATGTCAAATATGAAATTAATGCATTGCGTAAATGGATTTAGATATCAAAACGTTCACTGGAAAAAATGTAAAGTAATGAATTGGCTTTCTTGACTTTTTGGTTTATGTCAACAAGAAATACAGAATGCTCCTTAATTAAAATCATGACAGAATGGCTCCCGCAGCAATTAATTATATTGCCAGAGCTCAATAACTGACTGGCAAACATTTTGAAATGGACAAAATGGACACAGTTACAAATATAATCAGTGTTGCTGTCTTCTCACGCCATCTAGCTTCAGTAAAATCCGACATGTAAGATCCTCGAATTACTGATCCTCCATGATAACCCTCATCTTCTCAACACTTGTAGTTTCAGGGCCACTGATCCGCCACGGCGCAGTCACTGTTTAACAGGCAAATGGCCGTGCACGTCTGGTGGGCAGAAAGGTCAGGGTTATTGAATATCTCACTTCCTGCCCTTTCCCCACGCCACTGCACAGCCAACAAGATGGAAACATTAAAGAAGATTTCAGCGCTCTGACAGGCACGGGTCACATCACCCGAGAGCGGCTGCCAATTTTCCATTTCAAGAAATCCTCAATGCCTTCATTTGCCTTTGAGGGTGTGAAAGCAGTTCTGTGATGAAGTGCGTCCCAAGACTAGGCTGAGTCTTCAAAACCGAGAGGTGTGTTGACATGTTTGGCCAGGTGCATGGAAATGAGTGTTTGAATCTGGGATGAATTTGTTACTATTTACTGCAAAATAGGGTTTGAATTATGAGCAGTCAAAGAAGCTGGATATTGATGACTTCAAAAGGAGCATTATAATCTTCAAATTAAGTTTAAAGGTTAGTTTGAAATTTGAAATTTTGTCATCAATTAAAAAGTTTAAGGTTAGTGGAATTTTATTGACATTTAGCATATATACATACAGTATAGGATTTAAGATATACCTATGGATATGTTAATAGTAGCTGACCACTTCCCCAAGCATGTCTACTCATAAATGCTTAGTGTAACTTTTTGTTTTACTAAGCCATACATTTTCTGTTCCTCTAATTATTAACCTTAAACATCCATATCTCGTTTTAAACTCCCTAAATACCTCCATTTAGTTCAAGAAAACTGTCATCAAAAGACTAACTAGCATTCATTTGTTGCTTTTCTGCAGATAAATGAGAATCTAATCATGTGTTTTCACTTTAAATAGAGCCAAGCGAGGTCTGTGGGTTCCATAGATGTGTTTTATTCAAATTCAGATCAGATGAAGTGCAAGTTAGATATGAGGACAGTGTAAAAAAGAGCCTTTGCTAATGAGACTGGTCTCATTTAGGTGGCTCTCATAGTTAGCACTTCACTACTGTGTTTGTTTCACTCTTGAGTGTCAATTAGACAGAGCGAGGAGAACTTCTGAAAATCAGTAATTTTCTCTCCTGGATTAGCTGATAAGGAACTTTTCACAATGGCTACACTTAGCCGTTTATAGTCTAATTCGGAAATATAGTCAAACAATTGCAGCGATAAGGGTTTTTCATGTTTTTCCATCAAAGCTTTTTCATTTAAACTAATCTTCAAAGCGTATTCTTGTTTATTCGTGTTATTTGAGTTGTGACACAGAGAGCTTTGGTTTGTTCGGCTTAAACAGCCAATCATAAGGTTGGTTGGGTTTCTGATAACGGTTTAGTTGTATTGCAGCTATTTTTTCACCTTTAGTTGTGTGATGCTTCTTCAGTTCTGCAATTCATCACTGGCTGTAATCGGTCACATTATGTGTATTACTAACATTTTCATCATATGTGTCTTCAGAGATGTGATCGCAGCCAGGTCTTTTTGTGAGAATGCTTTGTTGTCTCCGTCTCCTCGATGGGTGTTTTGACCCTGTGTGACTCCTCTGTCTGTCTGTCTGTCTATGTAGGTTATGTACGTCTATCTGTCTGTCATTTTGTTGTCCAATCTATTATATACATTGTCCTTATTTGTATTTAATATTATTTGCTAATTGTGTCAAAATGATTTATTATTTATGTAGGAAACTGAAATGTGACATAAAAACAGCCTTTTACAGTATATAACCCATGTCTCAATGCAAGGGCCCAATCTCTTAGGAAGACTAAAAGTAATTTAATTCATTAAACTGGTAATTTCAAACTAAGAATGATAATTGGTACAGCATATGCTACTGATATGTTCATTCTAGTATAGATTCATCTCTGACCTTAGTGGTAATGATGCAGAAACTCTGAATAATCCACTTGGTTTGTATCAAACATTCCCTGAAGTCTTAGAAGGGTCATCGTTCTTCTGAAAACCTCCATCCATTTTCATCCCTTGCCATTTCAGGAGACACCATCGCAGACACTTACTTTAACCACCTGTGTTGCTAACCGCTGGCCCGTACTTGATAGAGGTGACAAAAGAGAGCGAGGTCAGGAAAAACGGAAGGAGAAAATGAGAGGGAAGGAAGGATTCGCGGCAGAAAGTTATTTGGGCATTCACCTCCAAGCACTCTGGGCTCTTCTGTGTCCTTCCCATTTCTGAGTTTCATATTCCACATCCACATCCTCTCAAACACGCACAAGAGCCCCAGAATCATAAGTTAACAGTTGCCATGGCACTGAGCTTGAGATCGGGTCTTTTCCCACAGACACAATGATAATTCTCACAGTGAAAATGTATGAATTGCTTGTCCGGCTGCTGTTTGGATGTACTGGATGCATGATAAATCCCTAGCACAGTGGTGTAAGCTGTACGGATTGCTGTGGCATTGAGGTGCCGCTCATCCTGGATTTGTGGCCACTACACAAGCAGTGGACGGCACCAGACCTCTCTGCCGTGAGAAGTGGATTTGCAACACCTCGCAACCACACTGTCAGATTCACACGCTTTTGTCATCGGAAAAATGTTTTTCACTTAATATGTGTGAGCTCCTCAGGTGGTGGAAAAGCCCTCCACTCCGTTTTTGAAGTGTGTCCACAACATGTACATGAGGGACATAGAGGACCACAATGGTTTTTCTGACTTGTTGTCACTTATTTGACAGGTCCAGTACAGAGAAGACCGAGAAGTGGGGATAAAGTAGAGTCAAAGTCCTTTTGAGGCAAGTTCATTCACTATTTTTTGTAATTATGCAAGTCTATCTCTTGGGGAAAGGCCAAAACTTTGAGTAAGCTTACAAACAGTCTTAAAATTAAGGCTATTTATAGGAATATAGTTCAATAAAAATTGGAATCTGTCCATTGAACAAAATTGTCTTCATAGTGGACAAAAATGGTTATTTTAAGAACTGTTCACAGAAAAAGTTATTTGTTTGTATGTTAATGCAAAACCCTTTTGGAACCTTTGTTTATCAAATCTAAGAATTTAGGTATTGAACACTGAGCTTCTGCTGCTTTTGCTTCTGTTTTTCAAGAAAAATAAAAGCTTGTTTTACCATAGAATATCAGTGTAGTTAAACATCTGGTGTTGGTACAGCGCTTCTAGAGGTAAACAGCACGAAGAGACTCGGTTTGAGGAGACAGGACTTAGTGTTTGATCACTAAAAAACAGGCAAAACATCTGTGATCATGTTAATATCAGTATATGTAGGGTATATCATTTTTATAGAATGATTTTGTAGACACTTTGTATTACAGTACAAAAAGCATTTTATATCTGTCAAACTAATTTTATTTTATTTAAAAAAACATATTATTGTTTAGGACGTTAAACATCAATAGATACAATTTATAAAATAGATTTGTGAACAGAGTATTGTCATCATCAGGAGAAGACGCATCAAACGCATATATGCGTTTGCCAAACCCCAGGGGGTTTTAATTCAAAACAGGTTAAAAATGGCTAATATGCAGGACTTCTTCTCCAACCCTTGCCGTATTGCATTTTGCAATTTCTCATATTTATTGTTCCATAAATAATCAGTTTTTATTTCTCATAGTGTCTTAGTTATAAGAAAAGAATGAGCTATGTTTTAACCACAAGATCTGATAAATCACTTTTTCCGGTTTGAAAATACATTAGAATTTGTATTTTTATATTTAGAACAAACAAGTTAATAATAGATTAGGCTATGTAGCAATAAACACATTTGATTGTTTGAGCAGCCCAGCACAGCATCTTTGGCTTAACTGGCATAAGTTTGAGGCAGAACTGCCTTTTTGTTCAGAATAAATCTCTTAAACAAACTGCTATAACATCCCTGTTATAGCCATAAGAATCAGAATATATTTTGTCCTGTACTCACGTACACTCTTTTTAATCTTTAGTTTTAAAGAACAGAATGTAGACTAAACTGAGTGACAGAACTCTGCTGTGTTGCGAAATCATGTCACAAAAAAAAAGCATAAACATTTACAAATGCAAGCAATTAGGACGTGCACTGAGCCTTTTATGTGAAGCAGACAGCTAATGTCTCCCTGCCCTGAGCTTCTCACATTTAACCATCTCCACAGATCAGCTGTAACTAGCGACTCATTCTCATGCTAAACGAAGCTCTGTAACGATGTTTTTCTGTTTAAAAAATGTCGTTATCACAGCAGGTAGACGTATTTTACAGGCCAATTATTTTGGAGAAGACAGAAAGGATACAATCTTACGGCTGAGCAGACATCAATTTGAGCTATGAAAATGCAGTAAATCAAAATAAAAAGAAAATATTTGTATTTCTTGCATGGAAAGGAATGTGGTTGAGGAGAGAGAGAGACAGACAGAAGATTTTCTCAAAGTTGAGAAAGTTGAATATTTTAATGCAAAGTACAAAATCAATACAAGAAAGCTTTAGATATAATATTCTTGTAATTTTGCAAGTGCAAATGGGAACGATTGTGACCTTGACTATGTTTCTATGAATAATTTGTTTTTCAAACTTTTGGGGAAATTGGAAAACCTCAAAGGTATAGAAATATTGAAGTGGTAGACCCTTAAAAACTCCTTCAAAAATCTCTACTTGATAGAATTATTCTTTTTGAAATGGGTGAACATTTTCACAAAGCTTACAATAAAAGTTATCACAGACCTTGAATACAATATAAATGAATAGTTAAGCTTTTTACCAAGAACAGACATGATGTGTAAACACTTCTTTTAGTGAATTCTTGCGCACTTACCTTTTTGTAATTGTTGTTTTATTTTAATAGCCAAGATATGTTCAGTCTTGTTTGCACAGTCTGCTTTTGTGTGAAACGCCATTCAAACTTTGTCTAACTCAATTTACTAAAGTAAAAAAAATATATATATATATATATAAAAGAAATCTTAGTCAGAAAATGGGCATATGACTTCAAAGTTGTAAGTATAAGAAAAACTCTGTTTACCCTTTCAGTCGAATCACTTCGACGTTACATATGGGAACTCGCCAGAGAGACCGATTTGCCTTTGAGCTT
>JAUMHG010000072.1:14254988-14272323 GCA_032359395.1 Enteromius anoplus
CTGGCGAGTTCCCATATGTAACGTCTCCGTTCCCTCCTTCAGGGAACGTGGGTTACGATAGTAACCTAGACGTTTCAGGTTTTTTCTTTTTTGGAGCTAGAACAGTTCTAAGGTAGGTCGTGGCTCTCTCCACCAACACATTTTCACTGTGTGGAGGGCAATGAATCCCTATTGAAAAGCAAAAAATGAAATAAACTTTACAATTCTGTAAAATACTGTAAAGCATGCTTTAAATCCACCGCTTGTTTGGCGATCTAACATAGCCAGGCCTTGACTGCCTGATTCACATACAGTAAGCTATTCACCCAGCGCAAAGTTTTTTGCAAATTTTTAAGCTGTCATAGTGACCATGACTGTTACGTTTGGGCTAATAAATGTCATTTGATATTTTACTTATTTAATCTTTCTTTTTCTTTTCTTCTTTGAATGCAATAAATAATTTATTTTTCTTTACAGTAACTTTTAGGGGTGTTCTATGGTTTCCATTTTGTCTTTCATTTTTGTAGCTTTTTCAGGTCACTGTTAACGGTTGTATAGGATTGAGCTGATGGAAAGAGCTGAAGCTTTTATACATAAAAAAAGAACTACAGCAGAAAGGACTAGAACAAAATTAGGGCAAGTATTCTACATGTATTTCTATATGGCTTTTATTAAACTATTAGACACTTATTTTCCAAGAGTTGATTTTTATTATAACTAATAAAACTAGCTTTTAATTACTGTTATTATTATTATATTTTTTTTTCTTTTTTTTTGGTTTCATTAATTTACTCTTGTTCCAGATACAAAAGTCACATCTTAAAATATGAAAAATATAACATGTGTCATGGCTGTGTGTGTCGAAGCATGGAGGTAGATTCAGGAGTGCAACAAGAAAAGTCCACAACAGGCAAACAGACAGGTAGGTAGGCAGGGTAGAGCACACAGGGAAAATGACCTTAATACCGGACAACAAGAATAAACTGAAGAGAATGAGGCAAATTTACAAGACACACCTGAACACAATTAACAGAAACTAGGGTAGACAGAGACAGAGCACATGGGGAATGAAAACAAACAGTCCAGGGCGTGGCAGTTCATCCCCCACCCGGAAGCTGCATCCTCGCAGCGTAAACAGAAATCTAGAAATGAGAGGAAGTCTGGAGGAGGTTCAGGAGGTGGCTGGGTGACCGGGAGGAGGACGACTAACAGTGTCCAAGGTGGCGATGACAGAGGGAGAAGCCAGGGAGGAAACGGGAGGAGTCTGGAGCAGGAGAGACATGGCGGGGTCCAGAGCCCAGCCATGATGGTTTCCCATGGAGGAGCCAACGGAGGGAGGAGCCATGGAGGAGGAGGAGGAGGCGGAGACGAAGAGCCGATGAGCCAGGCTGATGCCGAGGATTCGGAGGGCCAAGGCCAGAGGAATGGAGGGATGTAGCTGGAGGAGTGGAATCCTGAGGTGGCGGGTGGTCGCCGACAGACCGAGGTGGTGCCAGAGGGGCGATGGAGGTGGTGGACTAACGGTTCACGGGGCTCGAGAGGTGGGAGCTAGGGTCCATGGTGGAACCGACGGGTCAGAGGGCCGAGGCAGAGTCCAGGACTCTGAGGCTGGAGGCGGAGCTGAGGGATCCTCCAGCCACAACGCCGATGGAAACTGGCAGACCCAATGACAAATTCTGCTCACAGGTGGTGGGCTGAGCGTAAGCAGCAGTGCTGGCCGGCGACAGCGGTAGAGTGGATGGGACTGGGAGGGCGGATTTTTGTATTCCATGCTGGGCACAGGCACTGAAGGGTACACCCGAGGAGTGAGGACTGGAGTCTATACTCCCAGTCTATAAGGTCCTTCTCCGGTAGCCCCAGATTTATTAGCTCACCCTCAACTGTGGTGCAGTGAACGAAGCTTCACTCCGCGCTCTTGCTGTCCGTGGTCATCTCCACCGTGGCGAGCTCATTTGCCAACTCTCACACCTGGTCTGACGTCATTGGCTCAGGCTCCAAGGCAATCCTCAGCTCTGTCGCTCCCGTTAGTGATGGCTCTTCGGTCGTACCGGGCTCTGCCTCTCCGCTCAGATTGTGGCTCCGCGTAGTGGAGAGATGGTGGGCTGGGCCATTTAGGAGTGGATCATTCCTGGGACAGAATGGCGATATTATATGACAGAATGGCGGAAGTATATTATATATCACTGTATAAAGTGAATATCATTTCACTTATACAGTATATCACTGTACAAGGAAACCTACAGTCTTTAGAACATTTTTGGTATCAATTTTCAATTCATCATGCCTGTAATGCCTAATAAAGCAGGGCTTTTACCAAGGAAACATCTAGCTATTTCTCTCTGCTCCAAAGGCACCTCCTTGGAAGAGAATGAATTTGCATTTTCAACCAGCCAGTCTGATTTACACAGAAAACTAATTTCGTTTATTACCAGAAATAATCTACTCTGGGGGACTGCTATTGTTATTGATTCTTTTCAGAAGTTTCGGCCACAGAAGCATGTATGTTTGTATATTGTTGTTGTGGTTAAAACCATTTTGCATCAGTGTGAACAGGTCTTTGGAATAGAAGTATAGAAGTTCATTGAAACTTTCCTTAACTGTTGAGCTATTTTACCTCCACCTGACATCCCAATTATGAGTCTTCCAGATAGGTCAGACTTGTCAGAGCAACATGACACATTTAGCAAAACTCTAATTGCCTTCATCAGCCAGTGTGACCGGCCGTTCACGCCTCAGAACCCCGCATGCGACCCAATCTCAGTGACTCCACGCATCCATTTCAACTTCTGACAGCGTACACACTCCTCCAGCTGAACCACTGCATGTGTAAGCCACATAAAACAGCAGATCTGTTGTGTCAAATTTGTTTGATGTGTCACAGATGGCAGTTTTCAATGGGCCTTTCAGATGCTTGCATCATTCTGCCATTACCAGAACAGCAACAGAAAATGAATGAGTTGTTTACCTTTGTGGCAGCGTCTTCGTAGTCATTGTTGTTTACATTCAGAGGCGGCTGAGGCAGTTGGATTGACACTCGTCTATGCGATTCCAATGGCAAAAATAACTCTTTTCATGTTTTTAGTGAGGAATTAAATGGGAAAGGTGTCTTTGATTAGCTTGTTGAGGACGGAGGGGTCGGGAACTCCTTGGAAGAGAATGAATTTGCACTTTCAACAAGTCTGATTTACACAGAAAACAAATTTTGTTTATTACCAGAAATAATCTACTCTGGGGGACTGCTATTGCTATTGATTCTTTTCAGAAGTTTCAGCCACAGAAGCATGTATGTTCAGTGACGTTTGTTTATTGTTGTTGCGGTTAAAACCATATATATTTCGCATCATTTCCAATCAAGCTTCTAATTTTGTATAATGATGAAGAAATGTTAAAATAATATGCAATGTACTCTTAAAATAAAGAGTTTCATTTTCTATTAGTTCACAGGACCAAAAGTGCACACATACAGTATATCTTTGCGATTCCAATGGCAAAAATAACTCTTCATGTTTTTAGTGAGGAATTAAATGGGAAAAGTGTCTTTGATTGGCTTGTTGAGGACGGAGGGGTCGGGAACTGTGCACGGAATATACAATAAACTGCCTCGGCCCGGTTGCTGTGGTAACTAGAGCACACCGCCACGTGAATGTGCGCTCGCGACTTTTCACGGAAGAGCGAGAGACCTTTGGGGATGTGGGAGGGCTGATGTCAGTGAATACTGACAGTGAACATCCTAAATTATACCTAGATCTGTCTGCACAGCATACCAATATGTGATATTTTTATAACTCCGATTCCCAGGACCCCAGAATAGCGCTTCACCGCACATCTTCGTTTGATTCGCTGTCTAATGAATTGCGACGCGATTTGATACAAAGCAAAACACACATGCAACGTTTAGCAGATAAATCTCTTTTTAAGCCTTGAACGTTGACAGATGTTTTCTCTGGAATCTTCTTCGGATTAGTTGAACATTTCACTCATGTTTTGTTTGTCTCTCACACGCATAGACTATAAAAACAAAAGGGCCGTTGACAATGTGAATTCAACATGTTTCTCTCCCTGTAACGGGCTGTGAATAATTAAAAGCTCAATTCAGACACATAAAGCTTACTAATCCCTGCCCTGTTCACTTCAAACTCATTCACTGTGCCTTTTATCTGCTATGCAACATAAAAACATAGACATCATAGATTTAGATAGTGGACACTACAGGGAATGATTTTCTCACAGGCTTAATAGGAATATTTTCAAAGAGAATCGCAGATAAACTTCTTTATAAGAGTTGCTCAAACAATCAGACTCTCTGTGGCTCAGTGCTTATGTATTATCTAAATCAGTGCAGCAACTTTTTTCTTTCTTTACAGACTTTTCGATAAATATTTGACAACAATGGCTTTCTGTTGTAGCTGATGAATAACATTCAGTAAACAAGTTCAAATGAAATTGGTCCTTTTTTCTGTGAAAGCTAACAACAGCAACATTCAGCTTTAGATTTTAGAAGAACGTTGATGCAGTGACATTTCAGGTCAGTAAATTAGAAATGATTTTATTTGTTTTCCATGAGCTCAGGAACAAAAGTGGATGCTAGAAATGAGTGAGGGAGGATTGTCTGAATGTTTATGAATATGTGAGAAGTGATCTCATTTTCGTTCTTCATATCCTCCTTTTTTGTTCAACAGAAGTAAAATACACTTGATTGTTACTGCCTGTGACCTCCCTCTAGTTCAGACAGTGATGGGATTGACAAGGGCCCTTTATAGCTACAGTATTTATGTATGCTGAAATTCTCAGATTTCTTTTTTATTGCCAAGGAATAGTTTGTCGAAAAATAAAAAAAATGCGGAAAATGAACCCACCACCAGTGGATCCTCTGGAGTCCAAACTTATATAAGATTATATCTGTTTTGATGATGAATCGAACTGATCTGATTTCTAGATGGCCAGAGGGTGAGTCACTTTTCATGACATGTTAATTTTTGGATGAACTATTCTATTTTAAATCACTTTTGAAGAAAACATTACTTTTGAAGCAACATTTGTAATTTACCCAATTCTTTTTATTTATTGTTTTCTTTCTTGACAAATTACAATGGAATAGAAATTAGGAATACCACAGTGTAGGCTAATTTAGTGTGTTATTTTTAACTATAATATTTCCCGTCAGTGTGGCAGGATTGATCTGTGCAATTCTGTCCATCAATCCATCCACACTGTTCCAGCATCTCTGCCTGCAGCCGTCACCTCACATGCTGATCTGGAGTGAGTTCTGATGACTGATAAGCTGCTGAAGCTGATTTTAGATCAACATCATCACACAAAGTGATGTAAGTAGGGGTCTAATCCTTGATGTGTGCTGGTGTGATACTGTTCCAAAACTACCTTCATCTATAGTTCAGCCAAAACATGAACATTAATCATTTATTCACTCTCATGTCATTCCAAACATGTATGAAGTGCTTTATTCTGCAGAACTCAAAAGATTAGACTATTAGGAACTGTTATTATAGAATTGAATGGACAAAAAACACTAATGCATTTCTCACAATAAATGTTGCCGTATGTAAGGAAGTCATAAAGGGTTGAAATGACATAGGATTTTCCTGTTTTGGATGCATTGTCCCTTTAAATTGTTAGTCACACTATATCCAAATATAGAAAAGTGTGCATTTAGGTTAATCATTTAGGTATTTTTGCAAAAAGAATAAGTTTTAGCATACAAAAGATATATCAACAGTTTCCTTCCAAGTCCAAAATATATTGCAGAAAATGAGACTCACTAAATATAATAACAGAAGCGTTTACTAAACCAATATTTAAAATATACATTAATCCTGTCAAGTACACACAGATAAGGATTGGCTTTAAATCAAGGAGGATGAAAGAATTAACAGCTGTCAGTAAATGCCATATAAATAATCTCAATGATCATCAAAAGCCACATTTCTGACAATATTTGGATCCACTTTATTTTAAGTGTCTTAGCTACTACACTTGCATTTAAAGATAATTTGATACAGTGATTTACAAACTTTAATTTGATACTTTTTCTTGAAATGTAAAATGTTCATTTGTAAAACAATTCAGATATCCAAACATTTTCTAGAGATCGTTGAGAATTCATATTCTGTCTGAATACTTTAGGTACAAAAAAAATATTATTTTATATTTTTTACATTTTTTACCACTGACCTGATGCATTATTTACTCATGGTTTCAAAAATATTTTACATAGACTTTTACTTGGCAAACACAGACTGGTTTCCTCTATTTCCCACGGAACGTCTTTGATCTGCAGGCATGAGCGAGTCAAACTTTTCTTGCATCAGAAGCATAAGTTTGCCACTGAAATCTCTAGTCACGTCCACTATATGAATATGGAAGTTCAAACCAAGACAGCAAAGAAAAACATAATTTTTTGATCTTCCACCAGCGAAGGAACTATGTGAAAAATGGAGGCTTCAGAGATTTCAGCATTCGCAAATGACCATCCAGCCATAAAGGGTCCCTGTCTATCCCACTGCTGTCATTGCTAGATGAAGGTAGTGGCCAATAACAATCAAGTGTATTTCATTATTTTGTCCAACAAAAAAGGAGAAGATGAAGAAGTAAAGTGAGAGAAAGAAAGAGTGAGATGCATGTAAAAAGGGTCCCACCTCCTTCTTTCCCCCAACCTCTCAGACCAGCGGCCTCCCCCACCACCTTTTCTGCACTCTCATTTATTTCAATTTGTCATGCTTTGCTCCCCCCTCTGCGGGAGAAGCGGTCGGCAGCAGGGAGAGATGGGGAGAGAAATTGGTATCTCCGCTTGCGCCGTAATGAAACATTTAGATGCGAGCAGAGCTATGCCTCCGCATTAGCAGCGGCGATGAAGGGAGATGGCTCGCGGCACACAGCCCACTCCACCTAATACCTCTCTAATCCAGGTCAAAGTGGGACACTTCTTCTCCTTAATCAGTATTGGCACCTTCTTTTGGAGGATGTATTTATGGTATGAAAGGTCCAGCTGTGGAGCCACTGCGGCTGATGCCATGAGCAGCTCTTTTTCTGACAGGGAATGGAAAAATAAATCATGGCTTTGCATTTGTATAGGGCTGGAGATCAAGGACAGGTGCTGAGATTGAAAATCCTATTGGTATTTCAGAGCTAGTGCGTTTCATTCAAGACTTAAGATATAAAATGTTTGTGTGGAAATGCAGGGTTAAATAGCCATCGAATGTTAATAACGTCATCCATTATGATTGTTTTTATGGCTGGGAACTGTCTTATACTTGTCATAATAAGTGTTGCCCTTACCTGGAATGGAAATGTTATTGGGTGTTTTGCTGGATGTGGTTGTCAGATGGTGCCTGTGCAGGCCATCTGATGTAAGTCTTTCAAATCACTATCTACTGTAGGTTAGGGAGCGTCTCTAAATACCAAGCGCAGTGGTCAAATTTCAGGATTTTTCTGAATAATTGGGCAAACTTTTAGATGTGAGTGGAAGCTGCAACAAATAGAATTGATATATTCACATTTGCTCCTAGCAAAGCATCATCGCATTTCTGTGACGTCGCAAAAATTTTTTGGAAGATTGATTATGTTGGTCATAAGATAAAAAGATGCCAATTTTCCCATTCCTCAGTTTCTGTATCAAAAAATGATCAAGCAGCAGTGCAAACTGTTGTTTTGTAACTTAATTTTAGGGTAATTTAATACAAAGTATAGCGTTATACTGTACTGTACATTCATTTAAAATAATAATAATAACCGTAACTATGTTTTACATGTTGATGTCTGTTGAATCATCAAAGTCTGTAAAAAGGGTCCATACTCTGTTTCAAATCTTTATTCACTACAATTATTAAAACAAACTGAAATTAATTTCAAGATTTTTATTTGACTAATGCATTTGCATTTGTCATTTAGCAGGTGTTTTTAATCCAAAGTTGACATACAAATAAAGAACATACTGCAATATAAAGGACATATCTTTAATATTATTGTATTTTATTAATGTATTTAATTCTTTGCTTATATTTGACTTGTAATTGAGAAATATGTTCAAGAAAGAACTACACAGTTGTGAATTACAGTCAGTTACTTTAGAGTTTACCTTAGAAATGGAATGCAGTCACTGTAGCTTGTGGTCTTGTGTGGCCTATTTTTTTTTTAATAAAACTTTTCTTTATTAATATCACATTTAAAACTAGCAAAACTGGTCTCCTCAGATCCGCTTGCAGGAAAAAGCCACAGACTGATCAATTAATTTAGGTATTATTATTATAAAAAATTTTTTTTCATTTTATTTGATTTTAATATTCAAATATTAGTAATAATTATAATAATATAACTTAAAATGGGAATAAACCTATCTTTGGTAGCTTATAGACTCCCATCTGGTTGTGTGTCTGAAGTTGTATCAGTATTCTTTAAGGTATGATGAAGCCACTGCTTTACTTTTGGCATGCGTCAATTTTACCCGACTTCTAGGCTGAATTTAACCCCTTAACTGTCACCCCCATTTTCGGGAAAACACATGAAAAAGTACTATACAAGCTTAAAAAGATGTAATTCAGGACATATATTAAAAAAAAATGTAGGTGTCCCGTATTCGGAACGGTGACAGTTAAGGGGTTAACCCCACTGCTCTGCAAAATACATTATCAGGCTTTAAACTAAACATATTGCTTGAAAAGAAAGTACCAAATGACTTCTAATAGCATGCTGTCAGGCTGAACTGAAAATTATACACAAAAACAAGTTTCTTTATGGATTTTGTCACGATAAAGTCACATGGGTGTGGTTGACTAAAAAAAATAAAGCCTTACGTTTGGTTTGAATCATCGTCCAGATATGTAATAAACTTCAGTTCCACAAAAGATCCACTGAAATAAATGATCAGACGTGGCAGACAGAACATTAAAGTTTTGACAAAGTTCAATTAGATTTGGGGTGAAATCAAACAATGGTCCGGTCTCTTGTAAAACAGCGTTTGAGTAGATTGTTTTTTAATGAATGCCTTTTTAACAGCTTGAATCTTTTATTCTGTCATCACTGGACACACTTTGTCTCTAGTCTAATAGCCACGAGTGCAAAGTGCTCAATATAATTCCTCTGAAGCTGCCACGGCTCTGTCAACTCTGACTGGACCTTCATTAATTCCACTCTGAAATCGATGGCTTCTCTTGTCACGGCTTTGCAATCAGTGCCATTTTTCTTTTCCCCCCCCTCTCAGTGGTCTATATGGTCTGCAAGTTGGTGAGAAGAAGAGCAGAGAAGTGACAGAGAGGTCAGTCAGCCATAAGCAACACGGTCGTGAGTGAAGTATGTGTCCAAAATGGAAATCCACCTCATGTTACCTTCAGCTAGCATCTGACCCCCACCATTTCTCATTACTGCCACAGTTGTTTTGTCACCAGAAAGGCCGGACAAAACAACTATGGATGTACACTATACTGTGCAAAAGTTAATGTCAGAAAGTAAAGAAACAAAAAAAAAACCTTTTTTTAGCAATGATGCAAGAAATTTATCAAAGGTGACAATAAAGATTTCTATTTCAATTAAATGTTTTTCTTTTGAACATTCTTTTCAAATAATCTTGATAATTTTTTTGTAATGTTGTAAATCAAAATATTAGAATGTTTTTTTTTGTGTTGGTTTTTTTATGTATTTATTTCATTTATTTATTATTATTATTATTATTTTGGGCACATCCTGTGACACATAAGTTTGCCTGCTGAAAATTCAGCTTTGCCATGACATAAAAAAATAAATTACATTTTACCAGTTCTAAAATGTATCACACTATTATTGAATTTGTGTGTTTAATCATTTATAAGGGGTTATACTGTATAATTGTCCATAAAGGCTGGTTTAATCTGGCAGTACTTTGGGGGCTCGTTTTCACACACACCTCAGCAGGTTATTATTATTAAGTGATGGTCATTTTTTAAAGGATTTTCTACCCAAGTAAACCAAAGGATTTTCCAGCCTTCATTGACATTGATATACATCACTTATAAATTTTTAAATACAAAATCAATAGTAGTTACTAAGATTGAAGAAGTTTGGAAATAGTGAAATGTTCTTGGAAAAAAATATATGACCAGAATATCAGCCTGCCTGATAATGCTGAACAAACTGTAATTGTAACTGTAACAAAATGTAAATTGGAAAACTATTTCATATTACTATTTTCAGTGATTTTCTGATTAAATACATACAGAATTGATGATCAAGAAACTTTTTTGCAGAAACATTGAAAAGAGAAATTAACAAACAATGTGAAGAAACATTTCATTTTGCATAATTACAGTATTTAGGCTAGCACAATAAAATAAACTTTTAAAATAGTTTGCAGTTATACTGTGTATATTGCCTATAAAGAGTTGATAATATATGTATATATATATATATATATATATATATATATAGCTATATGCTGCGTATATGCATGTATGTACTGTAACTGTGTTTGAATCGACACCTGATGCTTAATTTTTAGCTGAACCACTGATTTAGAAGATAACAAACAAAATGTAAAGCTGTAAGGTGCAATGAAAGAGATGAAGAGGGTAAGAGAGAAAAAGAAGAAAGTTAAAAAGAGAGAAAGCTTAAAGTATAATTTGTCAGCTGTCCTGGTCTCATTCTGGTTTGATGTCACCCCATTACAGTATTTGTCAGTGGTATTGTCCGCTCATGACAGATCCATAATTTCAAAAGAACGATCACACAGAATGTCTAATTGTTCTCTCTCCTCGGCTGTTTCTCTGTGCTGAACAGACACGCTTAGCCAAACTTCTGCGGCATTAGCATCTCTGTGTGTCACTGATCATTCATTAGGATGGTATTATTCCAATGCAGGGTCAATCTAACTCTCACCACAGGCTGTCAGGAGACTCGATCAATGTGTAATTATATCTGACCACCGTCATAAATAACCCAGCTTGCAAGTTCAAGGTTGTCTTTAATTGTGTTATTCACATTGCTTATGCACTATTATGCTCCAGTTGTATTGAGCTTCAAAACCGCATCTTGAGTGTGATGTTTATCCCGCGAGGAATGGATAGATGTATGGATGGGATTTGTAGCCTGAGGACTAAAGAATAATCTTAGAGGTAGTTTGATCAGTCACATTTATTACGAATAACTATAAGCGGCTTAGAGACAGAATGGTAAAATTGTCTGTCTGTCATGCATATATATATTTATCAACATACAAGGCAACAACACAACATTGGGTCAACCAATAGTGTGAGCCGGAGGCGGGCCCATCTGAAGTATTTGACCAATGGCAGATTGCATACCTGTTTGTAACTGCTGTTTACCTGGACAGAGCTGGCAAACTTAATCTTTAACTTCAATTTTGCATTAACTAGAATAAATCGAGCACAACAGTATAAAAATGATTCAAAATGACATTTTACGCAGTGTAACAGTGTTGCCATGGAGTCTTATACAGACCAAGGACATGGGATCAAGTACTTCCAAAAGCCCCTGCCACCGTAGAGCACTTCTCCACAGCGCTGAATCCTGAAATTTGTTTAGCGAAAAATTAGCCGTTTAAAAGATATTTACTCCAATTGTGTGGTTTATGAGGTGTTTTTCTCTGGGTTTATGATAGAAACAACTGTACTGAAGGGACTGGAGCCAAATGTAGAGGGCAGAACATGACAGAGACCCTCAATACCTTACTGTATGCACAGGCAAGCAGCCTATTATATAAACATGTACAAAACTGTCTACAACCTATGTTTCATTAATTGATGTAATGTTAATATGCCAACTTTTGAGGTACTAAAATCTGTTTTGCACAATTATAATTTAATTCATTAGAGGAAACAGGTTTCCATAAATTAATATTTAGAAACTGCACACAACTACAAAACACCATTATCGTAACAAACATCCTGTTTAAATAATGAAATAAATATTAATATTAATTCTGTAATGCAAAAACCATTTTGTACTTATTGTACTTTCCAGAAACTGCAAATGTAACAGTATTGTAAGATTACATTAAATGTTTTGAAGTTAATTATCTTTCTTTTCCATACTATGGAAGTCAATAGCCACCATCAACAGATCATCACTTCTTTTGTGCTCAACAGATGAAAGAAACTCATACAGCTCTACAACTTGAGGGTGAGTAAATGATGACATAATTTTTATTTTTGAGTGAACTATCCCAAACATATAAAAAATTTGCTTGTTTTACAATGCAGTTAATGTTTACGGTCTGTGACCTGTACTATGAGTTCAAAGTGCTGTTATGGTGTCAACATGTCAGCTGGGATTACTGGCGTGCACTAGAAGGTTCACTTTATAATCGCCAGTGTTCCCGCTTATAGTCTTTCTTTCTTAATGAGACAATTGTGTAATTGCCTAGTGATTTCAGAGGGTAATAGATTAAACTAATCCTCTCAACAAAATATCTGTGTTTCCTTCTTGCCCAAGAAACTTTCCTATTACCAGCTAAAGCCCATTAAATTGCACTGTTGGATTTACAAATGTAATCAATAGATAATTGTCTGGGGCTTCTTTCAACCGCATACTGACGGCAGACCACCCGCTGCTTTTGTATTTTCTAATCTAAAGTCATTTTTTCTCCTATATTACCACTTATGCATCTCCTATAAAACACGGCCAGGTGTGTGTTTCTGCGTGCGTGCTGTAAAGTCCAGATTAATGAAGAAAATTTCAGTGTTGGTCCATTGCGAGCACTGATTTTTCCTGTTCATTTACTGTGCTCATTTACGGCTCGTTGAAATACATTAACCACACCAGTGCTGCTGGATTGAACTGGGGCAATTCAATTTTTATTTGGCCAGTTGAAACCATGAACCCAAATTCTATTGCTTCTCTAAAATGAGGTTATTTAATTCTTCTTTCGAGTTTCGCTGAAAACGCAGACCTCCTCATCAGCAAGATCCATCGATGGACGTTCCACCACATAGATTTATAATGACTGTGAAATGTGTCAGTTGTGCCGTGACCTGATCTGATACTCCAGCACAAGGGGGTCAGGCAGCAGCGTGGAACCGGCTGCTCTGCGTGATCGTGGCTAAAATGAAATCAGAGAAAGTGGCAGTGACACGGTTAGCCCAGCCTAACTGACTGTGATTACCTCTTTCTAACCTCAGACCTCCAGCTCTTGGACTTGACCACTGACCTCCTGGGGCTGTAGGAGGAAAGAAAATCACAGATGGTGTCTTCTTAAACAAAATATTAGATGTTCACAATCTTAAGAGCAAATATGTTTTGTATTTGTTATATGTCTCTTGGTAACACATTTATCATTTATCAACTCCGCTTCGCGTTGCGACCACATCACCACCTTGAGTGTGCATTCATTTTCTGTAATTAATTTAATGCGTTTTGACAATTGTATTTGACAATTTTACAAGGCCTTTTAAAATAAACATCCAAGTCAAAATACTACTTATAAGAAAAGTACCTGAACAGGTCCATTATGTCTCTATAAAAGAATATGCAAATATTTGAGCAATATAACATTGTCTCCTGGGTACCATTGTTAGAATCAGTGTGTTTTATTTGGGTTTTAATGGAACTCTTATTTTCTTGTTTGTGAATTTTAAGGAGGTTGCAAAAACATGAATATGAATGCATGATCAGGTGCTGTTGTTTTCAAAACTCCTGACATTATGTTTCACTCTTTTGACATCTCTCCTATGTTCATCTGCTGCTTTCTTGTGCTTTTAAAGGACAGCAGAAACCCATTTTCAATTCGCTCTCGACACAATCCTTCAGCACTGTGATTTGGTAGTATCTTTGAAGTGCACCGCTGTGTCCTTCAGACTGTAAATGGAAAATAATGCATCAATAACATTGTGCCTATTGTGAGGAGACTGGTGTGGTGCAAATTAGTAAAGATGTTCTATATGAGCACTTCACAATACTTGCACAAAATTTCTTCTAAACACACAGAGACACTGTTTTACTGTGGTCCTGGTTGCCATGGTGATGCATCAGTTTAGAGGTCTGCATGGACACTTGCAGTTTTCAATACATTAAGACATAATGGCAGAGCCCGTGCTGGAAACGGCAATTTGTGCCTGTGCAGCTCGGGCTTATTGTTGCACTCTTCTCTTGTTATTTTCTCTTGCTCTCTCATTTCTTTTCTCCCTTGATTCATCCTCCTTATTTACACACACACACACACGCAACACTATTATCCTTCCAAGTACCTTGAAAACAGTACTGGGAACGTTTTCATATAGCGTAGGCATTTTTTCATTTTCATTTTTTTAAGGGAATTGCATGGTAATGTCACTCTCCCCAAATAACAATATGGTGTGCAAAGCCAAATAATATGATCTGAAAAAGCACACCAACACAGGTGAGTGTTTTTGAAACATTTCTAATAAATGGTTTTGCATGGTTTCTAGATGGTCCCTCTTGGTCATTTGTTTATCAACTGGTTCAAGCTTGTCTGTATCACTGATCACTTTGAATACAACTGTTGATCGGCACGTTTGTCTAACTGTTTAGAGGTGGAAAACCATTTTAACTAAACTAAAACTAGGGTTGTTTAGCTGGTTCATGTAATCCCCAGAGCTGGTTATTTTGAGGTTCAAATGCTCAAAACCCCCTCAGAACTATCAAACTAGACTAACTGGGGCATTAGAAAACATTTTAGCAGCCATCAAAGACAAACACACTAGCCTAAGTTGGTTTGCTGGTATAACTGGCCACCAAATCCCATCAAGCTTGGCTCAGCTGGTTTTGTTATTTGCCAGTTATCAGCTAGTACCATCAAAATTCCTTCAAAACATTGGTTTGCTGCAATATTTGGCCACAAAACTTGGTCAGGTTGGAGTTTAGCTGGTTTACCTAAAGCCAGCTGCTCTTCAAGCTCTCTTCAAGCCCCCCAAATCAGCTGCCTATATTTTATCCTCCAGGAATAATCAGATTTATGAGTCATTTAACTATGAGTCTCTTCATTAGTCTCCAAAAGTATCTTCTAGGTGTTTGTCTTAACCAAGATGCACCATTAAGGTGTGAATGACTTTCTTTTCGGTTCCAGGTCACTGGAATGTCCGATATGAAGACTTGGATGCTTGAAAGCCACACATTCTCTTCCCGTTAATGACTTTGAGACCTTGAGGCCTCAGACAGGAGCCTGCAGACCTTCGGATTGATCCCCTCCTGTCTCCTTCAGGTTAGCCCTCCAGGAACCCCATCCAATCACATCAAATCACAGACGCCAAGTGGTGCGGTCCCGTCCAATCACACTGATTGCTTTGGAAAGTCCTGGCCATCCCTTAAGCTAACAGTGCAATTACTGGAAGTGTCTCATAAAGGGAAAGAGGAGGTGGAGGGATGGATGGGTGAAGGTGATTAATTGAGGTGGGAGCTGTTTAAGGGAGAAGAAAGGAAGAAGGAGATAGAGGAAGTGAGAGACAAAGGTTTGAGAGGGAATAACAATCAGACGGATCATGAGAAAAGAGTTCATTGAAGGATCAGGTGGAAAAATGGATGAAGGGGGTGGAGAAAGGGGATCAATCAGCTTCACGGCTTATGTGAACGAGACTGAAAAGGTGTTCAATAGTGAACTGACCAATTGGACAACTGCTACAGCAAAAGTGGCTTTTATGTACTTCTTAAAGAGTAAATCGGAATAAAACACTTTGAGCTCCATTTTAGGAAATACTGGATGAAATTTACTGTAATACTAGAATTAATTAAATTGTTACCCTATCACCCTTCATGCATCATTTAGACCTGACTGTGTTCATGTTTAATTATACTGCATTTTACGTGTTAGACATTTGGTTGTAAAACAATCTTTGCATTTTTATTTAAATATCTTTGCACAGAGGGCCTAACGTCATAAACATTTACAAAAAATTGTTTTGCAAAGAAAACGTAAGTTTGTAAATATGTTATTGGCTTGCTTGACACACTGATGTTTTCACTGAGACTGCATGTCCAAAATATTAACACATAAAAAATAACTCTGATCCAAATATAAAAATAGAATCAAAGATTTACATATTCACTATGTGAGCACAGAAAGTGCTTCACATTCTCTGCCAAGTCTGGTTTATTCAGCTTTTTGAGAGCACAGGAATAGTACAGAGTCACTACACATGACTGTGATTAAACATAATCTGCTGCAGACAAAAAAAAAGGACAAACAAAATGAAATAACATTTGTACATAGTTTGCCTATTACTGAAGCAAAATGTCATTGCTGCAGAAAGAGCTGCTGATATTTAACAGCGTTTTCTCAGGGTAGTTTGTGAAATGCTGTAAGACTGTGACATCCACAGAGTAAATTGCATGGCGGGATGCTGCCGCTCCCCGTGTGCCACTGAATATGCTGCTGTTGTCGTTTTCAATAGCCATCACAATAAAGAGAATTCCTTTAAGATTTTTCCCTCCAAATGTCATGGCCATCTTCAAAGGCCTTGAAGGGCAGCTGTATTTTAAAAGCAATATTGGCAGTAAACACGCGCTTACTCTATCTGCCTCTATCATCAGCGTGTGTAGGGGTGATAATCGTAATGGGGAAATGGCACCTGAAACGTTTGAACTTTACTTTCCTCATCCATATGGGCCTGCTTTGCCCTGTCATTGTCCTCTCTCAGCTTTCTTCAGCTGCCACGCCACGTCCTCGCTTCCCGGCCATCAACGCAACCTTATCATCCGAAGCCATTTCCTGTTCGCATGAATGCGTAGTCAAACTTAGCCAAATGCATCCAGAAAAATAGAAGCAGCTCTGGGAGAGTTCAATGCTATAAGGTCTTTGACGTTTATTTTATTCGAGAAAGAAATAAGGACAAATAGGCACAACTGCCAGCAGGTTAATGCTATAGCATGTAAAGCAGTAAAGCTTGTTTGTCTAGTAATGCTTTTCTTGTATGATTGGTTTTAAACAGCTACACTAGTTTAGAACTGCCTTCATTTATGACATACAGACAGACAGAACGACAGACAGGCAGACAGATAGACATACAGACAAATAGACATACAGACAGACACACAGATAGACAGACATACAGACAGACAGATAACCAGATAGACATACAGACAGACAGATAGATATAGATAGACAGAAAGACAGATAAACAAACAGACAGATAGATATAGACAGACAGACAAACAGAGAGATAGATAGATAGCAGTGGCGGCTACTGGTCTGTCAAATAGAGGAAGCTCATTTTCGCCTTACATCATAAAATTGTCTATTTATCTAGTTTCACCCACGACGCAAGCCTAGCCTAAGCCTACTATATGAATGAATGAATGAACGATCTAAAAAAAATATTAAACTCTTTAAAAGTGAAACAAGGAATGTGGTGTATGATTGTGTGAAATGTATGATGAAAATCAAGCAATTTCGCCAAGCAAA
>JAUMHG010000072.1:14287783-14298869 GCA_032359395.1 Enteromius anoplus
GAATGTATGTACCAGAACCCCTGAGAGAAAGACTTCTTCACCACATACATGACTCACCCAGTGCCGGTCATCCAGGCATCACCGCTACCACCGAACTTGTCAACAACAGGTTCTGGTGGTCCACCCTTGCTGCCGACATCATCCACTTCATCCATAAATGTGTGACCTGCAACATAAGCAAAGCATCTCATCAGAAACCGGCCAGTTTGCTACACCCCTTACCCATCCCAGAGAGACCATGGTCCCATATCGCCATGGATTTCGTTACCGACTTACTTGCATCCAACGGTCACACCTCCATACTTACCATCGTGGACCGGTTCTCCAAGGCTTGCCGCTTTGTACCGTTGCCCAAACTGCCCTCAGCCTGGGAAACTGTTCAAGTGGTCGTAGAGCAGGTCTTCCGTTACTACGGCATCCCAGAGGACATCGTCACGGACAGAGGCCCCCAGTTCACCTCCCGGCTCTGGCAAGCATTCTGCGAACACATGAATATTAATGTCAGTTTAACATCAGGTTACCACCCACAATCCAACGGTCAGGCTGAAAGGTTAAACCAGGAACTTACCCTCTTCCTCCGGTCATATTGCCACAACCGGCAACAGGATTGGAGTAAATAGCTTCTGTGGGCCGAATACGCCCAGAACTCTCTTCAAAAACCGTCCACCGGAATGACTCCGTTCAAGTGTATCCTGGGTTTCCAACCCTCCATGTTCCCCTGGTCAGGAGAGCCCACTAACTTACCCACTCTGGATCACTGGTTGCAGAACTGTGTAGAGACTTGGAATCAGGCCCATGTAAACCTTCAAGGAGCCGCTCGGAGGACCACCGAACAAGCCGATCGGCATCGCCACCCCAGTCCTACCTACGAACCTGGTCAATGGATCTGGTTGTCTACCTGGGATCTTCGTCTCCAGAGACCATGCCGCAAACTCAACCCTAGGTACGTGGGTCCATTTCAAATACTCAGTCAGATTACACCTGTTTCTTTATGCCTTGATTTGCCCAGTCAGTATAGAATATCACCCACCTTTCATGTCTCCTTTTTAAAGCCCACTGATGCTCCGGAAGGACGGACGGGCCAGGACGAGGCCGCCAATCCCGAGCCATCCACCCTAATCATCGATGGAGAGGAGTTCTACCGAGTTCGAGTACTCCTGGATTCAAGGCGTCGGGGTCCCACTCTACAATATCTCGTCGACTGGGAGGGCTATGGGCCAGATGAGAGGTCCTGGGTCAACGCACGCATGAACTGTCTTCTCTGTTCACGTCTGCCCCTGTTTGATTCTAGCATTTATTACCAAGAGTATGTGAATAAAGAGTTGCAAATGGATCTACCGTCTGCTGAGCCTATGTTACACACATGGCAAATCTTAGTCTCAGTCACATAATGTAAACTATAAGTACATTTACATTAGGACTTTATAAAATTAGTAAAAGAGTTAGACAGCAATACAACAGAAATGATCCCAGATTCAGAAACTTAGTAAAAACACTGGTAAAAAAAAGTCCATGTGACATCAGTGGTTCAACTTTAGTTTTGCGACGACAGGAGAATACTTTTTTTGTGCAAAGAAAACAAAAATAACATATTTTTTCATATTTATTCATGCGCATTTCGTTAGTAAAGCCGGTTCTTTGATTAGCAGTAAATCTTCATCAGCTGTTTTTAAAATGAGCGTCAGTTGATACACAGAGCTGTAGTTCACTGACGAGCTACGCAATATCGTCTTCAGAATAAGAAATAATTAAATGTGTTTTGTATTTTTAGAAGTAGATGTATGTGGTCTGTGTGTATATTTAAGTAAGTAAAACTGGTATCAGGTGTAATTTTAGTTATAAGCTTTAATAGAAAACGGTTAGCTTAGCAGTTAGCAAATAAACACTTCTGTCCTAGGACTAGCCGAAAACTGTTGGGATGTAATAAAGTTCTACAGTTCTTTTCAAAGACATGTTGAGGACAACATTGAAACTAAGTGTGACGTGTAAATAAAAGAGGAAACAGTTGCAGATGTGTTCAACAAGTCAATTCAATCTCAGTCTCAGTGAAGTCAAATCTGCGTGAAGCCGGCAGTAAAAGGATAGTAGCGCAGGAACTGCAGTGGGCAATCCCAGACAGAACACAGGATCCTGGGTGACTTCAACCGGAGAAAGCGGACAAGACGCGATCTGGGAGAATCGCCGACATGAGGCTGACACCCGTGAGATATTTGGCATGCTAAATATCTGGACCTGTCGGCAATTCAAAATCATGCCATGTGAAATGTGTTCTGATTGAATTACATCGGTGATTACCTACTGCCAATGAGAGAGCAACATCCAGGGCAGTGGGATGTTAGGGGAGGAGTTACGAAGGTATAGTTATCCTCGTCCATAATCTTCTTTTCGTTGCAAATGAGCGCACATGCACTTTGTATGGCAAGCTTATTTTGCTTGCTATTATTTTTAATAATAATCCCAGTCTCACTTGAGAACCAAGTTTCCATGTCACATCACGTGGTTTTGGCAGTGAGACAAAGTTGTCGGTGATTCTTCCTATTGTAAAGTCATGCAGTGTGAAACCCCCTGTCACCGATCTATCATGCAGTGTGAACACAGCAGCGACTGAATGCTACCCCAGATAGTCATGCGGTGTGAAAAGATCTGTGAAGCGACTACTTTGAAAAATGTGCAGTCTGAACTCGACATAGGTGGCTGTTCACATTCATGTACATGACAATATTAGATGTCATCAAAATGCAGTTAAATGAAAAGAATATACCCACACCTGTTTGAGATTTTTATCGGTTTATCAGTTACAAATAGGTAAAAAAAAAAGTAGATGAATATGTAATTAGCTTTCAGTATTTTGAGGCTATTGTGTCTGTAAGTCTGTACACTTCCACAGTGCTGTTTTTTTATTATTATTATTGTGGACCTCCAGCACTGGTTTTGAGAGCTCTTTCAGAGGGACTACCCAAGCCATCTGTGCCTTTGTGTGTGTGTGTGTGTGTGTGTGTGTGTGTCTGCTACACAGACTTTGCTTATTTACCATTCTGTCCATGCACTCCCAACACACATCTTTCTCTCTCACACCTCTTTTCACTCTTAAATTTGAGCATCACCATGCTGCTAGCATCTGAGTGATGGCTTCATTCTTCCAGCTCTTCTCTCTCTTTCTCTTTCTCTCTCTCCCTCTCTGCACACAAATTACACTGTAAAAAAAAAAAAGTGCCAGAGTGATGTGTTGGGAGACTAAATATCATTTTCACTGCAATCTTAATGCTTGATAAAAGAGCATGGATTACAATGTTGACAGTGCTTTGTGAAGTGTACTCAGACAACATCATTTAAGACTTATAACATCAGTGTATAGTGACTGAGCAAAATCACTTAAAACAGAAACTGAACACGACAGGAAGCCTAAACGTAAAAATACAAATTTCTTTTTATTTGCTCCGCCAAAACACCAAATGGCTATGAAAAGCATTTTGATCACCTGTTAGACACTACACAATCCAGAATGGGCTTTGTTAGCTCAGGATGTGCTCACAAGAGGTTGATTTTAAGACAAAGGCCTTATTTGATGTAGTAAAATGAATAAATATGTAAATATGTATTGTATGATCAACCAAAGACAACAATATATAAACTGAATTTTACAAAGAACTACTTTATATATATATATATATATATATATATATATCATGGCTTGACACTGGTACCCGCCCACCCACCAAATGCGGATAAAATTCTCACTAGCCACTTTGGCGGGTAGTTTATTCTTGGTATGACAATATATTTTTGTTGTAGTTTTCTCTAAAGGCGTCTGATATAATAAACGCATTGCAACGTAATATTACGCGCATAAAACTCCCACGAGCATCTATATCAACATTCTGATACAACTTTAGAACATGACGTTAGAACGTGCGTTAACGTCTCTGTTAGCAGTGATAACCTGCCGACGACATGTATGACTCATGGACAAACTGTTTTTTTAAGTCGGACATTTTTATACTATTTTTATATTTTTACTTACAGTTGTTTTTATGTATTTATTTATTTTTGAGACTTTTTATCAGAACGGTCGAACTAGAATGAATTTGTCAAAGCTGTTCTCAACCTCAAAAATTTGTCACTTTTAGACAAATCAAAATCAAAATCGGTGCTAAACAGGTCATGGCATTAACACAATATACATTAACATACATTAAGCAACATTACTTTTTATTAAGTAACTGTAGTAAGGCGTTCGGAAATGTCAACAGATGAGAGCATCAGCGCACACGGGGCAAAAAAGCGCAGTTAAAACACAGGCCAACATTTTCGCTGATGTGACCGAGCCTGACCCGAACCCGAGCATCCTTTCTAAATATCTGTCCGAACCCAGCCCGGCCCTTCGGGTGCCACCGTGTACCGTCGGGCTTGGGTCGTGTATCCATCCTCTAGACTGAACGAATCGTTTGTAGGCTTTAATGACTGATTTATTGAAATAGTCACTTGCTCTCACCTACTGGCAGTTTACTTTCATAGTAGGCTATTTTCATCTTTTTTGCCATGATTTCATATATGTGTATACACTACATGTATATTAAAACACCAAACTCAACATTATGCTGTTATAAGTTTCCCTGCAATTGTAAGCATTCATGCTATATTTTGGCTACAAAGAACAATCATAAATGCATCTGAATGCTGCTTCTGTTTCTTCTGCAGTGGAATGATCAATTTTGTGGATGTGTGTGATTTCATATAATTGCAAACAGTTAACATTGGTAACATTTCATATGACTGGTAACATTATCTTATTATATTAAAATAGGTCAAATGACTTATTTGTATGCATTATTAAGTCATAAAAATTGTGGCGAGTGAAAATGTAAATTTGGAAAACCATTAGCCACAGTGACTTGTGAGCAAAAAAGTTAATGTCAAGCCCTGATACATATATATACAATGAACGCATGCAATGTAAAATGTCTCACACATCACTGTCACATATTTTACATTGGAAGATAATTTTATTATTTATTGTTGAATTAATTAATAATCAATATTTCTATTTTTATGTGTGTAATAAAAAGAATAACGATATTGATAATTATTATGAATAAAATATAAATGATGGGTTGTCCTTAATATAATAATAAAACAGTATTTACATAAAAATTGTGTAAGAAAATAATAACAACAACAAAAATGTTTAGAATAATCATTTTACATTTAAAATTTAAATATATAAATATTATTAGTATTGTATAAGCAATAATATATGATGTTTATTATTACTATTATAACATATTAATTATTATTAATATAATATAAATAATAGTTGTCTTTAATATAATATAATACAACTAATAAAAAAGAGGTTTCAAAAACAATCTTAATATCTCAAGTTCTGTTCAGATTTCTCAAAATATGTAGTCGAAGGTAAGAGATTTCAATATCAACATTTTAAATTTAATAATTTTCTTCTAAATATCATGCTTTGCACATAAATTTCATAGTTCCATATTCTTAATATCTGTTATTTATTCGGTCATTTTCATTCCAATCTGAGGTGAAGTTGATCTTTGAAATCAAACATTGGAGTATTCAATGAAGTCTCCAAAGTGTAAAAAGAGCAGCCTCTGACCAATAATTTCTTCCTTGAAATGAGAAACTAATATTATTTCACCTTTTAAAAATGTGTCCATTCAAGCAGAAAATTCTTCTCCACCCTCCTTTATACCTACATACACTCAGTCTAATGCTGCAGTCGTCTTAGTAATTGATGAACATGATAAGAGTCTGTCATCAGTTTATACTAAACACTGTTCCATGTACTGAAATATGGCACAGGGAGGAATTCCTGGAAATCATCCAAGCTCAAAAGCCTGGATTTGCTCCAGAAGTTCCCCCTCAGTGTGTGTTCGACAAGCAGCAGTCAATGTGTCTCTGAGGGACTCTGATTTATCCTGCCTAATCCACACAGCCCTGCTTTATGGGCTCGCCAGGCCACCATACATTCACAGGAAGTGGGCTCTTCTGCCCGGGTTGCTTCCCTGCATACTAAGTGGCTATAATAGCAAATGCTATAATAGCAGATCTTTTCTTTGGTTTGAACTGAATGGATTAGAATGATAATTAGCAGCCCTTTTCTTTGATTAATGGGTAAATCTGTCTTTGAAGAGATTCTGAAGAAAATGTAAGGATGCTTAGCAAAACTGACTGCTGTTTTGCTATATTGGTGTGATTTTTCCCAAGACATTGATATGCAGTTGCTAGAGAGTTTTTGGTCATTGCTTGCTGATTTATAGGCTGTTGTGGTTGGTTGCTTGTTTGTCCATGTTGGTTTTGGACCATATTATTATGGTTATTGATTGATTGATTGATTGATTGATTGATTGATTATTTATGTATTTACATAAAGCATGGTCATGCCATGTATGTATGTGCATAATATAATATAATATAATAGTGCTGTCAAATCAATTAATCACAATTAATCGCATCCGACATAAAATTTGTGTTCTGTGTATATTTATTATGTATATACAGATACACACACATGCATGCATATATATTAAAGGTTTTTATAGATAGATAGATAGATAGATAGATTGCAAACAAAAACTCATGTATATATATGTAAAATGTATACAAATTTAATTTGAAATGTATTAAAATGAGTGTTTTTCTGAGGCTCTTGTATTAATGTTCAGTTATTGAACCTACACATAGGAGCCTGAGAATATTTTTGAAAAACAAAATAAATCAAATGGCACTTAGAGTCTTTTGCATCTGAAGTCTATATACTGTTTAAAAGTCTTAGAATTGTTATCAGCTAAAATGTATTTTAAGTCAATTGTTTCTATCTTTTAGTGTACTGTGTCTGTAAGAAATATCATTTTACATTTCTTAACATTCATTTGCCATTAATCAGTTCAAAACCACCAAGCAACCACACTCAATACACCTCTGTAACCACATAGCAACCCCTTGGCAACCTTTCACAACACCTCATGTCTTCACATAACACTGGCAATTTACAAATGGTACAGAATGCATTTTTCTTCAGAAAATGTAACATTGAATTATAGTATGGATATATGCTATAGCCATGAAAAACAAACTATGACCTGTCTTTTTTTTTTTTCTTTACCATTTTTAAACTGTTTAACATTTTTGGAATAGGAACTGACAAAATTGAATAAATAGAGTTTATTTATCTCTGAGAAAAGCAACATCAATTTTCTAGCTCAGAGAAGCAGGGCTCTTGTCATGCACACATACATAATCAAAGTAAAGAAACGAAGCAGCGGCAGTGAAAGAAAGATAATTACTTAAAACAAAGAGCGATCACGCAGCCTGTGTGGAGGCATGGCATCCTGCGCACGTTCTGCCGGCGTGGGTGTTGACAAAAGACGCATCATGCATGTGAGTTACTCTGCCTGTATGTTGGGTTGAAAGAGGGACCGCATAGACGAATAGCAAACATAAACGAATGCACGTATCACCATAGCAGTCTGTGTGTGTGTGAGCGCATTCATCATCCTTGCTTTCCTTGCCATCTGTAACTCCTTCTTGCTGTGCCAAATCCACTCAAAGGGACCAGGAGATGACAAGACAGACAAGCCCACACACATTGCACTTGCACATGGTCACTGCGGCGGCCATCTTGAGTTTTTGTGGGCTCCAGGCGCACTATCAGAGACGTGCTATTTTCAGGGTTTATCTGCCCGTTTGGCATTTAGGTCGCTACTGTTCCTCCAACATTAAAGTCTGTCTCGGCGTCTCCGTAACCTTGGAAAATTCTACCCTGGATGAGTCACGGCAGAGTTTTGTAATGCTACTTATAATTCTGATCTGGTTTTGCATGTGCTGTACTCCCTCTCTCTCTCTCTATTAGAACGAAGCTGGTCTTATTTGGGTGATGCTGCAGAGATGTCCAGAATATTAACACAAACCTTAAAAGCTGTCAGCCAATAATATGCCAAGCACAGACCTCCCAATTAGTGGAAAACATGGCTTTCTTGCGCTAAGGAGTAGACAGGTTGGCTCAACACCAATGCAGCTCTGAGAGGAGCTAGACAGGGGTGAGCTTCTCGTGTGGAAAATTGATGTTTAGGGAGCTTCAAAGCAGCAGCGTATGAAGCTATCAAACACGCACAAAAAATACACCACAACTTTATTGGAGCGTCTGGCATTGAAGATGAAAGGCAGGATAAATAGATTTCTTTATCATGGGAGATGAAGCGTCCAGGCAGATCTGTTCAGTGCTGAGACGCCTCGCTTGACATAATGTGCAGAAATGACTTGATTAAAAGGCACAATTAATACGCAACCACCTTGAAGTTTGTGTGTCGATTTTAAGCCTCAGTCACAGACATATAAAATGAATAACTGATCTATCTATCTATCTATCTATCTATCTTTATTTCTGTCTATTTGTCTGTCTGTCTGTCAAGTTCAAGTTGCTTTATTGGCTTGAATATTTGTTACAGTATTGCTAAAGCATTTGGTTACAGAATAAAAAACAGAATATGATTACACCATCAAAGTAAAAAGGAGACAATTGAAAGGTCCGGTTTACTACCCAGATCCTGCGCGCCTCGGTTTTCCAGCATTTCTGTGAAAACACTTGGCTTCTTCTAACTTTGATAATTTACTTTTTACGTTTAACTTTGGTTACCCTTTAAGTCGAATCACTTCGACGATACATATGGGAACTCGCCAGAGAGACCTATTGACTTTGAGTTTTTACTAAAGGCCAATGAATATTACCGTGCACAGATTGCGCTCAGGTGCACCTCATCACTGCGTGATTATAAGAGGGCACGCGCACAGTGCACATGCAGCTTTTCGCTTCAGAGCCGTTGGCATGTCGTTGGACCATAGCAAGTTCACGGCTACCACGGCGAGACATCTGGGAGACCTTCAGGTGACTGTTCAGAATGCTTCGTCCAGTGCAACACCTGTACAAACTTCTGGCACACCACGTAGTCCCGTGGTGTTTCCGGAGGAGACCGATCCCCCTGCTACGGCAAGCCCGAGTGTGTCCTTTGGTGCACCCCGAGAGATCGAGATGTCTTCTGTGCCATCAGAGGGTGAGTCTGATGGTGAGGCAGCCGCTGCGCCGGACAGCCGTCGCCCAGCGGCGTCTGCTCCGTCCGCGGCGAGCACACCGAGCTGTCAGACATGCTCCTCCGCGCCGCGGCTGGAATCGGCCTGCAGGTGCCCCGTATGCCTGGCGTCTGCTCCGTCCGCGACGAGCACAACGAGCTGTCAGACATGCTCCTCCGCGCCGCGGCTGGAATCGGTCTGCAGGTGCCCCGAGTGCCTGGGGCCGACACTTTGCAGCTGGATGATTGGTTCCTGGGGGCCATGGATGCGCCACCGCCGCGCTCTCACCCAGTGCCTTTTTTCCCGGAGGTGAACGGAGAGCTGACCAAGTTGTTGCGAGCACCTTACTCGTCATGCTTGCGCCCAAGCCCTTCGGCCCTCACTGCGGTGCAGCCAGGGGGTACGAGGGAATCCCTCAAGTGGAGCGCCGTGGCGGTCCATCCAACAATCCTGCTTTTCTACAGGTCAGGGTACCCCTAGGACAGGTTTCGAGAGAGGTCGTGGTCAACACGGATGCCTCTCTCACAGGCTGGTGTGCTGTATGCAACGGGCAAGCAGCCTCGGGTACCTGGACAGGTGTCCGACTGCTTTGGCACTTCAACTGCCTAGAGCTGATGGCAGTGTTTCTCACGCTGCATCATTTTCTTCCCACGCTGCGCCACAATCACTTGTTAGTCCGGACGGACAACACTGCGGCTGTTGCGTACATCAACAAACAAGGTGGTCTACCCTCCCGCCGTATTTCACAGTTCACCCGCCATCTGCTCCTGTGGAGTCACAAGCGGCTAAAATCGCTGCGCGCTATTCATGTTCCAGGGCTTCTCAACCGTGCAGCGGATCAGCTCTCACGGCAGACCACCCACCCTGGAGAATGGCAGCTCCACCCCCAGGTAGTCCAGCTGATTTGGAATCACTTCGAAGAGGCCAAGAATGATCTCTTCGCCTCTCCCGAATTGACATATTGCCCGCTGTTTTATTCCCTGCACGAGTCCCCTCGGGCGCTTGGCAGGGACGTGCCGGCATGCAGCTGGCCTCCGGGGCTCAAGTACGCCATTTCCCCAGTGAGCCTCCTTGCACAGACACTGTGCAAGATCAGGGAGGACGATCAGGGAGGACTTCCTCGCGGCAGCCCCTTTCTTTGAGTTTCTCAAAGTCATTTACAGACAAAGATGAACAATTCAGTGCTTCAAATTGTGGAAAGAATTGTTGTCTTGTAGAGGTGTAGTTGGGGCAGAACAGAAGAAAGTGTTTCTCATCCTGATTTAAATCACACTGTTTACATAACCATTGTTCTCTTGGAATCCAAGATTTTTTATGTCGTCCTTTTTCTATTTCTAAATTGTGGTCACTGAGTCGATATTTTAAAAGGATTTGTCTTTCTTTAAATTGTTTGATTGTTAAGTCATTTGCTAATTTGGTAGTTCTGTTTAGGGCCAAATAACACTGGAGTTTGTTTTGAAGGTCAAATTAATTTTTTAAGGTTTTCATCTTAATTACACAACATTTCATAATCCGTCTCCGCAGATGCAGACCATCCCCTTACCTCTCTCTACCACACAGTCTCCGCAGAGACTTTTCTTCTTCCAACCTTCGCAAAGGTTCTCTATCTTAAAGCTTTCCCCTTCAAGGTACTTTTTACGAGCTATCCTTCGTCCCTCACTACCTCCGCAGAGGTCCGCCATCCATAGCTACCCCACCCCTCCTCCCCTTGCCCCTCCTCCCCCACACCTCCGCAGAGGTCCGCCATCCATAGCTACCCCACCCCTCCTCCCCATGCCCCTCCTCCCCCATACCTCCGCAGAGGTTATAATTTCCCTGCTATTTAAAAAAAAAAACTTTTTGTCTAACGCCTCCCCAGAAAGAGCCACCCTCCATTTGCAATGCCCTGATCCCACCCACCATACCCTCATGTTTTTATTGCTTTGCTTGCTTGCTTTCCAACCCACTAATCTATGTCTCTGTCTCCACCAGCAGGTCACCAGACGATCCAGCTCCC
>JAUMHG010000072.1:14301416-14313029 GCA_032359395.1 Enteromius anoplus
CACCCCTACGCTCCAAGATCACACATCAAAAGTAAACAATTTGTGATCCATTGTAGCACTGGAATCCGGAGCTCCACACGCCTCGACGCACTCGCTTACTATGAGCTCGCCATGTTTCGAAAACACCGCCCTTTTATCAGCTGGACAAACCAAACCTGAACTCATTATAAATAACAGCAGTAAACTGCTAATGTTCGACCAAATTTGACATTGAATCAGTTCAGTTCAACACTGAGTCAGTAAAGCATCAGTAAATCAACTAAAGAATCAGATCAGTCAGGGAGGTGAACAGATCAGGTTTAGTGAATCAGAGCAATCCACCTAAATAAAAAAAAGGATGTAATAATTCAAGGATGTACATTTTGTCACACAAACCTATTTTATTTCTTCAAAAGACTTATATATAAAGCATGTAAGTCAAATGGACTACTATGCTGTTTTAAAGCTTTAAAAGTTCTATTATTTGTTGTTGCAAATAAAAATCCTTTTGTCTTCGACCCAAGAAAAATAATTATATGGCTTTGGAACAATGCAACCTGACATTTTTGAGGGAAATATATTACTTTAAGAAACCAGTATAGCGGCTGAGCTCAAGGGCTTAGTAAATGTGCGAAAAGATTTACTTGCCAATTTTTCCAGCATTTTAAAATGCTTGTTTTTAACACAGAAGTTAGGTGAATCGTGGCTCTCCACTTGGTGGCTAATGGCAACAGCAACATTTGTTTAATAGAGACACTTGATAAATCTGGACCTCAGGTCTTATTTTCATCATACCTCTGAAAACCTTACTTGCGTTTCCATGGTAACCAAGGCTAAACCATTCATTGTTATTGTATTCTTGCGTGTTGTTGTTTTCAAATATGCAAGATTTTTTTTTTCACTGATCATAATAATAATCCACAAACTCTAGGATGCTGCAAGAAGTCAGCAAGATTTGTGAAAGAGCATTAATCATGCAGACATTTGGTTAATATTTTTCAGGCAGACATTTTTATTTAAAAAAAAAAAAAATAGACAGAGGTCTCTTAGAACATATATTGCAGTATCTGGGGGTAAATGACAATTGCCAGGTGGTATTACCATGTGTGTTTGTCTTAATATTTATGTATAAGACATATTCGTTTCCTCTTGTCCAAATGTGTGATTATGCAAAATTAAAGATGAACTTGCCATCCAGTGATGATCAGGAATTTATGTTGCACTGTATTTAAAAAAAAAAAAAAAAAAAAAAAAAAAAAACATTGATCATAAGGTTTGTTATTCAAGTAATTTATGTTTTAATAATTAGTTAATATTTAATATTATGCAATGTTACATTATATATGTAATATTGTGCAGTATTACATTAATGTATTAATTAACTACATTAATATTTAATGTTAATATTTCATGTACAATAATTGTTAATATTTGATTATTTACAATATAATATAAACATACAAAAAATATATTAAAATAATACACATTTCATGAGTTCACGCTTTCCTCGTAATGAATAATAAGCAAATTTGGCATGCTGTCTGGGGAGCGAGCCGGGTGAACGGCGAACTTTGAACCCTAATGTAGAGAAACCTAGCGTGGGCAAGAGTTCGGTGTTCGGCTCGTTCACCGTCTGATTGATTGGGTGTGAATGAACGAGGGATGATTAGGAAACGAGCTGCCAGCTGTGTGCGATTAATCGTTTAGCGATCCTCTCGAAATTAAGTTATTTTGCAAAACATTCACTTAATTGAATTTTTTTATTCAATTTTATTTTATTTATTTTTTTTTTTTGTGGCAACTGAAAAAAAAAGGCTTCCTTATTTTTATAATACTGTAAATCCTTTTGCCTTCCAGGAATGAATGAATGAAAGAAAGAATGTAAGAAAAATTAATAAAAGGTAAGTTGCAAAGGACAACAGAACAGATTTTAAATCTGTTTAAATTTTTAAAAGATCACATTAAGTAAATTTAATTATATACTATTTTAATTATATATTTGAATGTAAACATATATTTAAGATACATTATAATGTAAGTTATTTCATCCAGGGCATTCAACTGTGCATATATGGGTAATCATTTTAAAGCTTAAAAAACACTTGGCTCTAAAAACTGAATTGGGGATGCCACCTCAAGGCATATGACTTTACATATTTAGATGAAGGCAATCAAAATGTATCTATGTTTCTTGTATCCCAAGGAGAACGAGAGCAAACAAGTGTATTAACTATAAAGTATTTATTGCTGCTTGTGTAGATGACTCTCCAGCCTTCATCAGCAGAGTAACTCTTAGTAAAGTTGACTTTTTGGGGTTAGTGCTGCAGGAATTCCTCTGTGACTCCCTGTAAAGGCAAGCCGATGAAGAGAAACATCACATAGCTCTACAGCAGATAAAAGATACAGCCAGTTCTGTCTGCTCCAGCACTGCACAGTCCAGCACTCATGTTTTCAAGATGTTTTCTGGCTTGTGTTCTTATTTTCAAAGTCAACACAAATAAAAGGCAAAGTCTCATGTGCTAAAATTGCGGTATCAACTTACTTTTAGAGAGTTAGAGTTTAAAGTCAACAAATTAACCTTGTTTGTTTGGATTTTTTTATCTGAATTGTGTACATGTTATCTTAAAGCTTCAGATATTCAAGCAGTTATTTGTATTGAAAAATTGTTAGATATATTTTTGTATTATGCTTCCATATTATTTTTAATATTTATTTTAGATATTTATTTTTTAGAGCATGTATATAATGTAAATTGTATTGAAACTTTAAAATTGTAATTGTTAATTATAAATTTGTCAAAAATGTTTTTTTTTAATCCTTCATGCTAAGGCTACATATTGATCAAACATACAGTGAAAGAGTATTACGTAGTATATATACACTGAACAAAATTCTAAGGGCCTGCAGGCTGCTGGCCTTTTTAAAGGCCGTGAGCAAACCAGCTTTTTGCATTCCAGTGGGACCTACTGAGTGCACGGCAGTGCTGTGAGAGGTCCTCCCTGGGGAAACCTCAGGTTGACCACGCAGAATGTTCCGCCGGGCATAAAAACACTGCATACTTCTGCCCCATCACGTAGTTTTGTCAGTCTTGCCAAAGCAGATTGCTTCCCTGCAAAGTGGGCGAGCGTCTCTTCTGTTGCACCCTAGAGGGACGAGATGTCTATTGCAGCATCAAAGGGAGAGTCGGCTGGTGAAGTGGACGTCTTGCCAGGACAGTGCCCACCACGGTCACTGCCCTGTCCGAGATGGTCACCAAACTGCCGGCTATACTCCTCTGAGCCGCCGAGGGGATTGAATTGGGGGTGTCAGGTCCGATTCTTAGAGGCTTGTTGATTGGCTTCTGGGGCAGGGACCACCGTACTCCCGCACTCCCGGTGCATACCCACAGAGTGCTGCCGCTGGCTGGATCAGCATGTTTTTCAAAGTGTGTGAGCTCTCGTCCGCCTTCAGAGGCAAGCTTGCCGCTGCGGGCAATGCTGCCACCACCCTGCCCGCCACGAGCTGTATGAGGGTGGTCCTGATCAAGGGTTGCAGAAACCTTGCCCCGTGGCCGACCTCGGCCCTCATCAAGAAGGGGCGACAGAGGTTGCGGGTGTGATCACTTGACCAGGTGATCTTAACAGTTGTGGTCATGGAGCCGCACTTATGGCTGAACCTAGCGTAGACGGCAGATGTTGAAAAAGCTCGCTTTCTTGATGCTCCCATGTCCCAGGTCGACCTATTTGGCGACACTGTCGAGAACCAGGAGTTCTCAGCAGTTCAAAGGCAGACCGATGTCGAGCTGGCCACAGGCGAGGGGCGACGTTCGCAGTTCAGGGATCGGCCAAGAACACCCGCAGATCTGCGAAGCGTCCCTGACACGGGCAACCCAGAGGGGTTGGAGGTTACTCTTCGGGGGGCGATGACATCTAAGTCCCCACTCCCGGAGGAGGGCCGGGAGCTTCTGTGCACTTCAAAAACAGAAAGAGCAATTTTCCATACCTCTGGGCCAAGTGCCCCTAGATCCCCATTTAACCTTTTCTTTGTTTCCTCAGGTGCGGATCCGGAGCACTGTGTCGCCAGCGCGGGAACCAGGGGAGCATTTAGGCATTGCCCAGTGCAGTCAGACTTTCCACAACGTTTATCCTTCAGGGATCAGTACCTCCCTGTTTCCCGCCTAAGCTGCCCCACTGTGAGCATGGCAGTCAATGTTCCCTTTATTCCCCTAGCGACACGGCTGGGAGCCTGGTTACAGCTTCCCAGCCCCTTGCGGTGGTTAATACGGACGTACCGTAGCCTCAGCAATGCGATACAGTTTGCCAGGCGCCCGCCCAGGTACAGGATGTCACTGACAGGGACAGGGATGCCACTGTCCTGCATACGGAGCTTGCAGCCCTACTGGCAAAGGACGCAATCAAGCCTGTCCCTCCAGCCGAGATAAGGTCAGGGTTTTACAGTCCTTACTTCATCGTGCCCAAAAAAGAGCGGTGGGTTAAGACTAGAGATGCACCGATTGCAAATTTCTTGGCCGATTCTGATTTCCGATTTTACAGTAAGTGTGACCTGCCGATTCTGATTTTTGCAGATTCCGATTTTTTTTCAAGAACTATAATGAAAGCATATGATATTAATTTAAATTTATTTTATAATAAAATTAATTATTAAACTTAACAGGATCTTCTCACAACAAAACAATTAAAACAAAAAAATTAAGTGATTGTAAGGTATAAAATAGGTTCCGGTATATAACTAACATTAGTATAGTTCTTTTTTGTTTTTATAATGAAATAAATAATAAATCAATAAACATTACAGATCATCTCACAACAAAATAAATAACAAAATAAAGTGCTCTGCACCTTCACAATGTAGAGATATATAACTAACAACTTAGGGGTTTTGACACTGCATGACTTTACAATAAGAAGGATCGCAGACAACTTTGTCTCACTGCAAAACACACCCGATGAAGTGACATGGAAACAATGTGAGGTCACATGTGCAAAGACCGGAGTTCTCAGGTGAGACTGGGATTATTATTAAAAATGATAGCAAGCAAAATAAGCTTGCCATACAAATTGCATGTTCGCTCATTTGCAACGAAAAAAAGATTATGGACGAGGATAATTATTTTCTATACCTTTGTAACTCCTCCCCCAACATCCCGCTGCCCTGGAAGGGGCTCTCTCATTGGCTGTAGGTAACCGCGGATGTTATTTAGTCAGAACACATTGCACACGGCATGATTTTGAATCACAGACAGGTCCAGATATTTAGCATGCCTAATATCTCACGGGTGTCGGCGATTCTCTCATATCACGTCTTTGATTATTCTCTAGCGTGAACAAGCACCGATTTGCCTGTTATTTTGGGCATTTGTTGGCGATTTCTCAAAACCTGTTGGCGAGTCATAAACCGGGCAGATGTGAGCCTGACCGATCTGGGCCGGTCATACAAAAAATCGTCCGATTCAGATCACTAGCCGGTCAATTGGCGCATCTCTAGTTGAGACCCATCCTGGATCTATGTGCTTTGAATTGGTTTCTTCTCAGGCTGCCGTTCAAAAAAATGCTCAACCTGAAGAGCATGCTAAAAAAGAAGGTGCATTCGGCCCCAGGATTGGTTCGCAGCTATTAACCTGAAGGACATGCACTTTCATGTCTTGTTTTATCTCAACGCAAACCAAAGAGTGGTTTGCTAGTGGGGTCGAGCGTGTCAGTACGCCAGTTGGTGGTAGGGACTTGGTGCGTCGGCACCTCAGTCATCTGGTCCATCAGGGCAACCTGGGAAAAGAGCAAACTCTCCCAAAAGGAGTGGCCTTTTATTGTGACCAGCCTAAAGCACACCTGTGTAGTAATCATAATGTCTAGTCAGCATCTGTGAGGTGGATGGAATATTACAACAAAGGAGAAGTGCTCACTAACACAGATTTAGACAGATTTGTGAATAATATTTGAGAGAAACAGGCCTTTTGTGTACATAGAAAAAGTCTTAGATCTTTGAGTTCTGTGGTCCGTTCCTCGTACCTCGCTAACTACGTTACCTGGATTTGATTGTTGTGGATTTGTCCTGATCTTGGATCGTTCAGGTTTATTTAATGTAAACAGGTTTTAGGCTGCGCTCCTGGCAGGTTATGATTGGTTGAAATGGCGAGGTCACATCTGATTGGTTAGAGAGCATGACTGACTCATATTGCACATGATATAATTTATCCTAATAATCCCACATAAATGCCTTTCAAAAAGGAGTTAAATAAGAGAAATCCCAAATTGATGTCGACTGAGTGTGTGAGCTGATGTTAAAAGTTGTTCCTGTTCTGTCTTTTAAGAAATATCATATTCTTGATATTAAGCGGTTTCCACGAGTTCTTAGATCTCATCCCAGTAACGTGAAGCGGCAGCTCGGACGGAACCATATTCAAATATGCCTAAATTCATTTAATCTAAATTAAATCTTGTTTTACATTTTTATTAATTTATTTTTTTTAGTGGCACTAAAACGCCGTCGTAGTAATTCTCCATAACCCTCTAATATAAGCTCTTGCTCCGCTTGAGAAAAAAATTGAGCTTTTCACCATTTCATCAACAAATCAAAAGGGTTGGGATCAGTGTTTCTATCATCGAATAAATATCGCCTTTTAAACCAACGTATGAACGCACAATAATCCAGCTATACTAATCACCAAAACAGGTGTACTCGAAGAACCAAATGTAATGTATCAATCGATGTACGAAGAACGGACCTCTGCACATGAACAATGTGGGTGAAAATGTTGCATTTATAATTGTGTTCAGTGCATATGTATACATGCTAATAAGGAATGTACCAAGACAGACATTTATTTATTAGCAAAATATGTATTTAAAAATAATGTAAATGAAGAATTAATGTAGGCTAAGAAATTTGTTTTGGTAGATACATTTTCTATTTTTATTTAAAAAGAAAATTCTTATTATCAAACATAGATATTTAAAAGAAATATTTAACTGTAATTATATTTTACAATATTACAGTTTGTACTATATTTTTCGACAAAGAAATTGTCTTGGTAAGCATAAAAGACATAAATCAAAAACATAAAACAAAAATGATCTTTCCAAACTTTTGGAAAAATATAATTTATAATATGATATAATAAAAATAAAAATCTTGTTGTTCAAGAGACATTTTTGTTATCAAAAATATACCAAAATATATTAAATATTAAAAAATAATTTTTTTGCTATAATTTTTTTTATATATGAAATATTACTGTTTTTACTATATTCTCAGTAGAAGAAAATCAGTTTGCTAAGCAAAACATGTTTCTTGCATAGTATAATATACAGTAATATTATTTTTCATATGTGTTGTGTATTTTGTCCCATTTTTGCTAAAAAAAAATTTAATTAATTAGGCCAATAGTATAATTGTAATGTGTCGATTGGTCTACAAGTTTAACTAGACGACGACAAACAGAGATATTTTACAGTGGTGTACAGTTTTCCAGACCCCCTACAGTTCATCACTTTGACACAAGAAGACAAGCGTGGCAGTCGGGTTGAAAAAAAAACGTGCCTCTCTCTCTGAATACGTCTAGAGGATGTATAAACACACTTTGCTGAAAATATATTAAGGAGACGCTCGCCCTATCTTCTCCCTACCCTCGAGGAGGGCTGTAGGTAACAAATCAAACAGGAATCCGTGCCCCAAAACATTCCCTCCTGGAAGCATCGTCTTTCCTCACAATGGTTCCTGCTTATCTCAGCCCAAACACCTGCCATGTTGGTTCCTACTTATCTAGTGATTACAGCTGTAGCCATTTTGCAATGATTCACCGCAAAATTATTTAGAAAATAAATAAACATCCCAAACGTTCTGAGACTAGAGCCCCGTTGACTGAACTGCTCTTTGAAGGTTTAGCAAGGGGTGGGGGGGCGGGAGGACGTGCTTCATATTAATAGCTCTTTCTCCTTTTCACGCATGTTCTCTAAGTAATTACCCTGGCATCGGTAAGAGCTCTTCAAGGTGACACAGGTCCTACAGAGGGATAGACACACATCTCTCTGATCTCTTTAATGGCTGATTTGGGGCAGAGATGCTTTTTTGCCCTGTGAACTTTTAACTATTGACATTTCTTATATTTCTGAACTGCTGGAGTTATTGATCAAGTGGAAAGTTGTGCTCTAGAGGACTCGATGCTGAAACATACTGTACAGTATTTACTACACCTATAGGAGCTCATTCAACAAATCAAACTATAAAGCATTCAAACTTTCACTCTCACTCAGTTGCGTTCAGTTTCAAAGATTATCTTTGAATAGTTTTGGTAATCAGTGCAGCACAAATATTTTTAAGTAATATAACATAATACAATATAACAACAATAATAATAAATTAAATAATAATAAAAATGTTATTTTAAATTTATAAATGTTTTTAATTACTTATTATTATAAATTATTTTATTACTGTTGCTATTAATACTAACAATAATAATAAAATATTGTTATTAATATAACCCACAGTTTAAAATACTTTTTATTTTTGTATATTGTTATTGCTATTGTTGTTGTACATAAATATTTTTATGGTTGTTCTTGTCATTATTTTTGTCATTATAGAAAGTCACTATACAATAATTATAGTTATAATAATTTAATGTTCTAAATATAAGCCAAAAGTATTTATTTTGTATACATATATATATAATTATTATACATAAATATTATTATTATAGCTATTATATTACAGAGTCATTTGTATGTTATAATAATAATAATAATTATTATTATTATTTAGCAGCAGCAGTTGTAGTACTATAAACTTTGGGTTGTATTAAGTACAATCATCTTTATTTCTAGAACAGGAATTTATGATTCACATAAAAATTTATAAATAATGTTTTATTAGTTATGATAAATATGCATATCTCTATTACTACTACGTCTGCTACTACTACTATTTATTGAACTCTATTTTACTGTTGCTGCCTTACTGCAGTTAGCAACCTTCCATGTGTTTGAGTGAATTTTTTCACCCCTTACCAGTGGTAAAATCACTCTACATGTGACATGAAATGAGAAAAGTTAATATTTATAGGCTTTTAGTACCAATTATGGCAAGTTTTGACTTTATACAGGTGATATTATAAAACCAAGAACATCCTGAATAAGGATATGTTTAGCTGAAGGACCAGAACAGAGACATCATTCAAGGATCTTGTCCATAATAAGTAACCTATTAAATTCCAATGGCTGTGTCAGCTATTACCGTTCCTCATGTAATATTTATCTAAGTGTCGACTGAGTTGACTGGAGAAGTGCTGGTATTGTGCTGAATTAAAATATGAAGCGCTGCCTCCGATTTAGTAAGAGAGACAGGTGAAAAAGGAAGAAGTTGTGATTGTGTTCGCATGGGATGACTCCAGGGCTGTTTTTATAACACATTCACCGCAGTGCAATGAAGATCTCTGTGTTCTTGGCATATTTCCACATCGGTGGAGAAGATCGACCTCAGTTCTGTACAATTCCCAGCTCAGTTTTTCCTGAAGTTAACACTGCCCCCTGGTGTTCATACAGCATTACACCTCTACCCCCACACTATAAATGAAAACCTCTACAAATAAATCTGATGCTCTGGGGAAAAAAAACACCCAGAGAGCACAGACTCACATTTTAGCCGGAGATAAGATTGCATTTCGATGTAGCATGCAATGAATCAGCAGTTCTTCTTAGGATTCCGCTGGATCAGCTGCGCTCAGATTTGTGCCGCGGGTACCTTTGGTTATCAATTACTTAACAGTGGCAGGAAAGTTTTCCCAAAAAATTCCCTCTTCATCGGGACATCATAATCAAACCTGCCGCTTCCACAAAGGGACCAATTAAAACCCTCTTCCTTGATGCATTAAGCCAGCTGACGATTAACGAATCAACAGGTAATCTCAGAAATTTCCGCTCCAGCAATTCGCGACGGTCAGCGAAGTGCCTTCGACTGAGGAAATCTTTTGAAACTGTAATCTTGTCAGGGCCGAGAGCGGGAAAGGTGTTAAGTGTTTACAGTTAGAGAGACCAATCCGTTTTTCTATGGAGCCAGATAAGCATGATGAGGAATGCAACATGTAGTTTAAAAGTACATAGAGGGCTTAAACCGACATCATGATGCATTACATGAGGATAAGACAGCAGCTGCTAGCTCTTTGCAAGCTACTGCTACAATTCATTTAATGCTAAACACTTTAATTGATGAGTAGGAGTTTCTATTCCAAAGCCTGCCAGAAAATCTTCACTCGTTAGGAGAATTAAAACACGTTCAGAGTCAACTCAACAGGTGTCTGAGGGGAAATGTTCAAGGTCTACTTTAAGGTACGTTGGAAGCGCTGCAGCAGTTTTGTGTTTTACCGTGGCGTTTCGCTTGAGTTTGTGCGGATGGCTCTAATGAGAGTAAAACCATAGCCGCCATCTGTTTCAAATGTGCAAGACTTCTCATCCGCTGGAAATCTCCATGGCTCCCTAGTTAAAACATCACAGGGTAACAGTTAAGGATGTCACATTTGTTCTGGAGAAATGTTTGTGATTTTCACCCAGAGCCAAAGCTTTTAAAGACCACCACTGTGAGAAAGCGCTTGCATATCTCTTCATTTGACACATCTAATTTGGGCTCAATTATCTCGCTCGAGCAAAATGAAACCTAGACCTCTTTTTTTTTTTTTTTCATTTTTAGGCATCATGGGTAACAAGCAGGACCAAGGGTGCAGGCGAGGAACACATCCAAATATGAGACTCATAAACCAACAACAGCAATTACTGTTTGCATCTTTTAATGGTCTTATCAGTTCCTATCTCCCCTCTGTGTGTGTGTGTGTGTGTGTGTGTGTGAGAGAGAGCACGTAATTACTAATTTCTATATTTTTCTCAAGCGTTTGTCATAGTTGATTGTGTGTCATTGCCAGAGCTCAAATTAGATTCATGCGCCTGCCTTCAAAATCAATTAATGTTGTCCTGAAACTTTGGAAATTAAGGAAGAACAGACATCAAAGTCAAATTTTAGATGAATTTTCTTGAATAAAAGCAGTTAAATTGATGCCCAGCATGAAAGCTCGAGCAATTAACACTTTAATTTAATTATATCTTCATTTTCTGTATTAATGTTTCATTTGGAGAAGATCAATTATTTCTCTAATGAATCTTTAGAGAAGGTTGGTGTAATAACTTGTCTTGCATTGTTTGTGCTGTAGACATGAATGACTGTCAATCATAGAAGTGATCAACTTGAAAGAAAATACCTAATAATCTATCTCTATATTATATTATTATATATTATTATATATATTATATATTGAGGGGAAGGTTCCCGCTGATGACGGTCAGACAGCGCCACAGAGAGCCGCCTTGTAACAGAGCCCCCCCCCCCTGACTGAAGTTTCTGATGAAGCGGCAGTAGAAGTTCGCAAACCCCAGGAATCGTTGCAGGTCCTTTATGGTTCTAGGACGGGGCCATTGGAACACTGAGGTTACTTTGTCTTGGTCTATGGTGACCCCTTCGTGGCTGATGATATATCCGAGGAAGGATACCTTGGTCTGGTGGAACACTTTGTTAGTGTTACGACCCGATGTCTAAGGGTCAGACGCGCATACATATAAGTGACGGAATTCCAGATACTACAGATCACCAACA
>JAUMHG010000072.1:14335994-14362366 GCA_032359395.1 Enteromius anoplus
AGATTTTATTCATTTATTACTTTTAACCCAGTTTATATTATTATGGCATACATTGGTGTTTATTTTTACTGTGAGCCTCATTACTACTAAGATAAGTGGTACCACCTCGACTAGTGTGCTATTTTCACTTGTTATTATATATTTATTAATTTTCTTTATTATTATTACTTATTTATTAAGTATTCTTAATTTTCAGTAGATCTAAAGTGTAAATTGTTGTTGTATATATCCAGCTTTTGGAAAACAAGAGACTATGGCACATAAAAAAATATATATACATAAAACAAAGAGAAAAAAAATTAATTACTTAAATGAGAAAAGGTTTATGTACATTTTATGTATTTATTTGTGTTTCTAACATTGTAAATATGTGCCTTTTTTGGGAAAACATGACCATAGACTGACGAGGAACCATATATGGCAATTTCATTGAACTAGACTTACAACATAAAAATGTTATTATTTTTGTAAAGTCACAAAAGCTTAAAAGTCTTGTTATAGCCTCTGATAACATTCCAGGGTTGAAATTATGAATTTCCAACTATTTCAGTGAGTGTCCTATAAAGGGTTAAATCCCGCTATTATAAATTTTTGAAAATTATTATGTTTCGTGCAGTGTGTAACACAGCTCTGTGAATGAAAACATCCTGAAAAGTTATACATATAAGAGTGCACCATGTATAAAGCTGTTGTCTCTTAAAAGAAAGAGTCACTCTGAATCATAAAACTAGTCGTTTTTAAAACAAATCCCAAGCCTTTTCATGTTGACATCAATATGAAACATTAGCATATTTCCCGCCCACTAGTTGGTCTTTTCGTGTTGATATTAATGAAAACGAAAAAAGAAAATATTCTTTGCCAGTAGGAGCTGATATTTGTTTTTTGTTGTTGTTTTTTTAAGCACTGTGCTCTCATGCATGTTGAATCACCGTTGAATAGGGTCACAAAAAAAATAAAAATTGTTTGGAATTAAACAATTAAAGGTAAAAAAAAAAATTTAATAATAATAATAAATGCATTTTATTAGATAATGAAAGTGTAATGAATGTGCAAAGACTAAATGTAAATACATTGCATGCGTGCATTTGTTAAAGTTGGTGTTTTACAGTTTGTTTACATTAAATTAAAACTAAATGTCTCAGGGCTGTGTGTAAAATCACACAACTGAGGAATACTGTAATATATTTCTGAAGAACGTAATGAGGTGTGCTTAATTTGCACACTTCGGTGTTCCAATCTAAATATAACAATGATCTCAGTGAGAAAAAGTGTTAACATTTAATCCGTGTCCTCAGAATAATTTCCTCCTCTCGTGCATCTTGTTACACAGTAGCGCGTGTCTGCAGTGCCACCTGCTGGCTAAGCCTGTTTACCTGAAAAATTTGGCCTGAACTTCTTTCGTTCTACTGTTCCAGCCATCATAATCACAGCTCACTGTCACAGGTAAGACATTATGAACTCATAATGTTTATCTGTGCTCAAGAACATATATACTGCCATCATGAATTCAGAAATATCACAGAAATGATTGATCCTATAGTGTTCCATTTATTCTAGATGTGCAAGATTATAGATAAAGTCATACATTAGTTTTTATTTACTATAGCATATGACCTTATAAAAGTCTGACTGTTCTGTACATTTCAGCCTGTGTGTACAAAACACACACAGGAAAAATCAAACACTAATGGGATGTTATGCCTTTTGAAATCCTTATGTCATTATTGATTGCTTTTAGGAAATGCAGTTCAGTTCTGATGATCCAAAAATCTCTCATATACCATTTCTCACCTATCAATCTCTGTTCATCCCGCTGTCTTCTCTTCCTCTGAACCATCTGGCACCTCTCATTTCTTCACGCTTGACCAGTCTGTCACCATCTCATAGGAAATGGACGTTATCTAATGTTTTTGAATAATGGGATGCATATATGAGTAATGTTAGCTTGTGGATGAAATGTATAAGCTTCTAAATCAAGAGCAATGTTTAAAGCAAGACCAGGGGAGGCTGAGAGACAGAGCGCCAACACTAAAGCTGACATACCTAAGGTTTGTTTTCACAGTCCAGTGCCACTGTGATTAACAGAACTTAATTAAAGTTCACATCAGCTTTGAATAGTATCAGAGCTCTTGGGGTCCTCTCATCTACTTTTTTCTTTTCTGAAGTGGACCATGGCTTAAAAAAATGAGCATGTAAAATAATGTATTTATTATTTATTTAAATGTATTCAGTTTTTTATTTTTGTGACTTATTTAATTATTAAACTCAAAATGATTATTGTTTTATTATTAATTTATCATAAATTTAGCTATAGTTATTATTTTAATTGTTTTAATTAATACATGCATTATAATTAATTAATACATTAAATAAGTAAAAAAAGTGACAAAAAAGCAAATGTTAATAATGTTTAAAAATATTGTAAAATTTTATATATAATATAATAAAAAGGAAGAAAGGAACCAGCTATTTTACATTAAATAATATGTAATGTCTTTATTATATTTTTTCATCAAATAAATAAACCTTGTTAAGCATGAGAGACTTCCATAAAAAACATTTTTTTACTTTTTAACAGAAGTGTACAGTTTAATCTACTTGCGTACATAATACATAAAATAAATTTTCTTGTGCACTTGAATCAGGTATTGTGTAGTTGGCATTGAGGTAGAAAGATTAATATTCTCTTTAAGAAGAGCTCAGTGCACATTCTGGAATAATTTAATGTATTGTTTTTAAATAAATCAAGTAATATTAACTTTTTTACGAAGAGATTTCACTGACTGATTAACTGATGAATTATGGATCAATGGTGTCTGTTCCATTCTGTAAATGCCTCACAAAGCAAATGTTCTACAAATGTTCAACTTTTCAGATGGAAAAGAAAACATGTAATATTTTGACTTTGTAACATTTTTTTTTTATTATACTTCATATGAACCTTTTAATAGTGTGTTGTTCCTTTTTTCCTTTGCAGGAGAGAAACCTCAGAAAGTCCATTTTAATTAAATTTTTTAAAAATATGTATAGTATAGAACTGTGATTAACGCTTCTCGGATTGCAATACATCAGCAAAAAGCTTACCCTCTGACCTGTCCATCTTCTTACGCAGCAATTCAGAGCAAATATATACATTTTGGTACATTATTGACTTTGAATTTTGTGTTTAAGATAAATGATTTTATCATATAAAAAATATCATATTAAAATTGTTTTGATATCTGTTGACGTGGTCATATAACAGTGAAGTCATTGACCCATCCTGCTGCTTTTAATAGATAGATAAAAATAAATAAATAAATAAATAAATAAATAAATAATAGAGCTAAATTTTAGATTTTCATAAGCCCCCATACAGAGGTCAGCAGATGTCAGATGGTCAAGAAAGTGTGTTGTTCCAGCAGCCTTGTGCAATGGACGTCCTGAATAAAAAGGGTTCAGATAAAGGTCTTTTTGAAAGCAGCTCTGGCTGATCTCAGTGAGAGCACGTTCATGCTGACTCACAGAGACACTGAGCCGTGTGCCAAAACAAGTACAACAAAGGCCAGAGAAAACATAACATTAAAGAGCTATAGTTCTAATGCAGAGGGAGGCTGGACTGATGATTTGCTTATCTTCAAAGATATGACTTGAACTTTTTAATCAAAGTTTATTCTAAAAAAATGTAAACATATAAATTAGTTATTTGGTTTATTGATGTTTTGAGCTTTAAAAGTCTTTTTGTGTATGTTACTGTATGACTAGTTTTTGATTAATTTAGTAAAATTCAATCAATAATTAATACAAAAGTGTCTGATATTTGAGAGTTGAAGAGATGTATGTAATGTGCACTTGTAGTGTACATCAAAAAGTAGATGTATTGTCAGAAAATATATCAATTAATAAAAATGCGCTTTCTGATCATGTTTTACATGAAATGTTTTACAAATACATTTTAAATCACTGCTTTAATATGAATAGTTACCTGGAATGCAACTCTGCGTAAAAAGCATCTGCCAAATGCATAAATGCATTTAAGTCAAATGTATAAATGTGTCTATAGGCCTATCTACAAAGTATCATGATAAACTCAGAGCAACAGATGCTGCTTCACACAATCCCACAGGAAAGATTGAAAGGCTACATATCAAATATCAAACGTTTCACTTCAAACACTCCTATGAAGTGACTTAATGTCACTCAATAAAAGCAGTAACTGCATCCTATGAACTTAAACGCATGTATACAACTGGTTCTTTCTCGCTTTCAGACACTGATTGATCTCCAAGGGTCTGCTCAGTGAGATAAAATGAAAAAAAAAAAAAGATTTACTCTGTATCATCTACCATTAAACCCATAAGAAGGAAGCACAGCCTCTCTGTGAGTTCTGGTTCTCTCTCTGTGAGTTCTGGTTCTTCCTCCAGTACTAATGTACAGCTTGACCTTCTGGATTGCAGGAAATGTTTTGAGCATTAAGGAAGTGTCTAAATCTGAATATCTGTAATGTGTTTATGTGCATTCGGTGCACCTCTATGGCCAGGCCTAAAACATTACAGTTGATGCTTATGGTCCATGTTTAGCACAATTATAGATGCATTAGTCAATGGCCATCTGTTCAAATAGGAGCTGAGCAATGCATAGTATGTATGTCTGTAGCTATCTTAGACACTACATAATTTGGCATCTCCATGTATTTCCATATCCTGCACTCCAATATAGGTAATTGTAGAGTTGTATATCTGTTTCCACAAGTAATTATTATACATTGGCAATTATATATTATTGTCCTCGAATTTGTTTTAATGTTAATGTGAAACCACATTTTCTCTGGGTCATTTTGACTCTGAGTCAACATGAACCAGGTCACTTGTTATCGGACTTTGCAACTCAATGACCCAGTTCCTATGGGCTTATCACTATAACTTCTATTGTTTAAAACCTGCCTCCTATTGAAACTGAAGTCTTGATTTAACACAGGAAACTTGCTGCAGCCTAGCAATTCCGCAACCATTGTTTATTTACTTAACAGTAAATTATATCAAATGCATGCATGCTTTTCTTTGTGAGCTGAACAGAAGGTGTGGCAGGATGACAGTGATAACTTAACATAGAAACAATTCTCTGCTGACTGAATAGTTTTAAGTATTGGAGCAGTGCTTAGGCTGTGCGAGGCCTATTCACCACAACCTCAAGAGAATGCACTCACCACATTGCTATAGACCTCAGATTAACCTAAATACATTATATCTTTCGGTTTAGAGCGAGCATGCACAAGTGTTAAAATGCACTAATACACTGACTCAAAGAAGTTTAGCTGTTATTTATTTTCCCTCCTAAAGTTATTAGTTAAAAATAAATCCACAAGTTTGACAAAATAATGTAAACATAAAGTTTATTACTGCATTAATAGGTTTAAAATGCAACACTAAAGCTTGTATGCAGCATCCATCTCTTTATTTGTAAAATATGTCTTGAAATTCGAAGACTCCTGGTAGAGACGAGTGAAAAAGTTCCTGTATTTTCCACCAGATGTCACTAAACATACAAAATTTGTAAAAATAAATAAATAAATAAAACAAAACAAAAAAACAAATAAATAAAAACACGTTTGACACATATAGTTTTGTATAGTATTATAGAATAGAATTAGAAACGTTTGTAAAAGTGTGTAAAATAGATTTTTAAACAAAATTAAAAAGAAAAAATAGCCTAGTTAGGATAGGTTTAAATTATATAAATAATTAATGTACTTTAAGTCTGCTGAACTTTCTTTCATTTTATTCAATAACGTCAGAAAAAGTTTTACGTTCGCACTCTAAAGGGGTTCCAGTTGTTGCGTCACATCCAGGGGCCCCTGACACTCAGCTAGATGCTGGTGGGCGTGACGTCATGCAAAGTTTGATACAATGCCCTCCATGTTTAGGGGAAGTTGAGTGTTCAACTGACAACAGTAACATGTGACGTACCGAAGACATGTAGGAGATCAATGGATTTTTTGGCGTAATTGACGCTACCACTTGGATAGCAAAGACTCGCAGAAACAGAGCTGGACCCGTGACCAGCTCTCTGGGTGAATGGTTCGTGTAACACCCAGCTATAAAGCGGTCTGAACCAGGGTAACGTTTGACAAACGGGCTGCTTTGGCTAAAGCGTGCATCGGAATTAGTTTACACCGCGTTGCTTTTGGACTATTTTTGTGTTTCTTTGTTAAATGAGGAACCCTTTGGACAGACGCGTTTAGGATTGTTCTTCGGCGACAACAGCGCTTCTCGGACCTTTGTCGCCGGGCGAGAGCCAGGCATCGTCCGTTAGAGGAGTATCAGAATGATAAAGCCCAAAGTGGGTCGGATGTTTCTGGCGACATGCGTCGGGTCGTTTTTCATTCTTATATTATACTTCCAGAACATCACAAAATCAGGTGAGTCTTATTAATACAGTAGCGATGTCCGATTCGTTCTTTTGAGTCGGATCTTTGAAATGAACCGGATCATTTTCGCAAATTGGACCGATTCGGTGGTTCCCGGGTAACGACACTGAACCAAGAACTCGTTCCATTCGAACAGGTTCCTTTCGCTCATAGCAACTTATGTGACAGTTTTGTCGACACACACAAACACACACACACACAAATTAGTTTCAGTTTAAATATGTAGAAATGTTTTTACTGTAGACATTATTGTTTGTTATAACTGCTAAATGTATTTCAGCCGTTCAGCATTAAACGTTGTATCAACATTTTGAAAAATAACTTATTTTAACTATATTTCAACATTTCAACAGGTTATATGTCAGCTGGGTTTTTATTTCTGAGTCAAGTCATTGAATCATTAATTAAAATGAACGTTTATAGAAAAGTTTAGGTTAATAAAAAAGTCATATTATATGTAGCCCACATTTTTTTTTGTTTTTTTTGTTTTTTTTTTTGGAGTAGTGTAATATGCAACATATAACCCAACTGAATAAGAAAACATAACTATGTGACAAGTCAGGAATTATGTATGGGATTTTTGCCAGAACATGCAAATAGATTATAGTCACTAATTTGTTAAAATGTGAAATAGTTACAAATTGTCCTAAGATTGTGTTGGCCACATCCATATCTGCTGAAATGGAGTTAGGACTGTGAGCTCAGTTCATATCCAACCGTAAACTTATTGGTGCAGCTAAGCTAATTCTTTTAATCGGTGGAAGAGGGAAGTTGGATAACCAAATCAGACATCTTGCAACAGGTCATGACCACATCCTAAATTTGTTCTGAATTCGTTCTTGGTTTGATATTGACATTTTTTAACGTTAACTGTGGGCAACGATTATGCAAGTGCTCCTCCCAGGTCTGGGCATCCTAAATGTCTAGGGTCATGGTGTGATGGTTAAAAAAAATTGATAGCCAAAAGTTTGTTGGTTTTAATCCCAAACGGGCCAGTCCATTAACCAATCTATAACCTTTTCCCATTTTTCATTGGTTAAAAATTACTCTGTTCGAATGTGTTGAAAGACTTCAAATTTTCCTGTGACCTTACTTGCACCTGGTTTTAAGATGCATTTTCAGTGCTCTGATAACATTATGAGCGGGAATGCGTTAATGATTACACCTGGTCTGAACTTGCATTTTAAATTCATTTCCTGTGAACACTTATGTTCAAATTTTCAGATCTTATTTTGGCACAATGTATGCCTGTATTTTTTACTTGTGGTCAGCGAAAAGTATTGTGATACTGGATGTTCAGAAGACCTTAAGCAATGACAGTCTGATTGAAATCCCCTGAAAAACCATTCATGTCAAATAATAGTCAAGACTTCAAATTTTTTTTACAGGGAATGATTTAGTCCATTTTCATCACTTCCAAACGACAAGCTTAAGTAGTTAAGGTTTAAGATAACACAGACCTGCATGTTGCATTAAAGCAGTTCCTCTAAAATACTAAAAAGGACATCACACTGTCTTTAGTGTGCACACGTGTAGGCTTCAGCCTGTTTAGAACAGCGAACAAAAACCGGCTGTTGAAAACCACTGGAAACAAAGCAGACTGAGAGGAAAACTGCCCCAGGAATGTTTGGAAAGCCCCCACTGGGAGCCTCTGGGGCATTCCAAAACCTTTTAAACCTTGCCCCTGATGCCTCGGAGAGGAACGGATCACCTTGAAGAGGGACAGCGTGAGATTAGAGAAAAAGGGGGAACTAAAGGTCAGCGGCTTTGACTTTCCCCAGAGTTTCAGGAAAGGCATCAAATGACCATGACAGATTTTTCAACCAGAGATCACTTGGATTCATGACAGTTTATAGAGTTAAACCTGTGCTGTGACAGTAATATATATGTATGTAAACCACTTGGACAAGAACAGAAGCAGCAATAGATATGTATGGTTAGTTTCCTGTGAATTATAGATAAGAGACTTGGAAACAAATAGAGAGAACCTGGTACTAATAGCTAATGTTTATTCTTGTTTTTGTTTTTTTGATGTTGTAAACAAAACCTTAGTTCTTTCACTTCGCCCAGGAGACCTCGACTAAAGCCAAGTTCAGAGTAGTTTGGTTACAAATTTTATAATACAGCCAAGATTGCAAAGCTGGCATCAATGCATGAGGATTTTTTTCCCCAAATTAAATGAATAATCCACTTCCCCTGACTAGATTTAGCCCCATTGAACTGTTTTTGCTTAGGCTTGTTAGTAAGGAGTAGAACAGCTTTATGGTACATGTTGCTCAATAATAGTTCAGGATCTGACCCTAGAAAGTCCTCCTGCCAGAGGCAAATAGCTAATCCATGGCAAAAGCACATTATGTGATCCTTCAGTTGTCTTTCCTTAACAGGTATTTGTAGACCACACCTACAAGTCAGTGGGACTCATTCACTAATAACTGGATACAAATTAGGGACTCAAAGAAAAATTTCACTGGATTCATGTTTATGCACACACATTTGTTCTTAAGAGGATCGCTCACACAAAAATGATTTTTATTTTGTCATTATTCCCAGTGTTTTGTTAATTATAAACCCAATGATTGGGATGTTTTCAACCAGCAGTTGTGTTATATGTTTTACCCAACCTTCTGGGTGGTAACACAACCGCTGGGTCAAAACAACGCAATCGCTGGCTTTGTCCATATTTTACCTAGTGCTGGGTTGTATTGCACACTGTCCATTATTTGCTTGCAGCTTTTCTTTTTTGCCTCATAAACGGTTATTTGCCAAGCCACACCCATTCAAAAGAAGTTTGGCTCTGCTGAATACCACTGTGTCCTCTTTGCTTTTATAAAGTGGTTCCAGCAAAAAGAGCTGATACAAGTGATCTTAAAAGTAGTGCTCTCTAGGTGTCTTGGCCTAATACTTGCAGCAGCTATTAGTAATTACCTTAAAATGGCTTTTGTGTTTATGTATGTTTCTTCACAAAACCACTTGGTAACCGTCCTCATGTGTTGGCGCATTCATCCTGTGATCAAGTTCGCCATAGGAACTTTTTTAAATGATCAAATATCGAATTTCCACTCATTCTTCTACCGATATGCTTCTTTTTACCTGGAGCCAACACCAAGAAACGTTTTTCATCCAAAAGGCAACGCGTGAGGTACAACTAATGAAAGTTTAGTGATTTGTCCATGAGAAACATATGGAGCTGATTCCCTTTCTGTGCAATAAGTGACACTGAGTCAGAGAACAGATCGAATACTCAGCTGGACTGTGGGTGAGCTTTTGTTAAAAGACCTTTGAACATTTATAGTAAGTGAGGGTCATACCTTTGACCTTAGCTCCATCACACCCGCTGTGGGCAATTTGAAAAAAAGATGGCATCTCAGTCCTTTTAAAGTCCCAGAGTGGACTTCTTGTTCTACTTTGATAATACTAACACTGTCTTCTAAATGTGCAGCAGTTTCATTGCTTATCTGACCACCATCAGTTTCTGCTGTTCGTGTTTACAGAGGCAGTGTTGCTGACTTGGCCACACGTCACATTCTTTTCGCTTGTTTAGTTTGACATAGACAGTCTGATTAATTTCAGTCGAGCATTTTACTCAGCTCCCTCACAGTTAGTTCTTGTAAAACTGCATATTTATGGGTAACTATAGGAGATTTTAAGGTATTCTCGATGTCGGATTTCACAATTGCGATGAGATGGGAAATAGTTAACTAGTTGTCCAACTAGTCAATTAATCATAGGGGGATACAGTGTTCATTTCTTCAAGGATAATTTGTTCCGAAGCATTTACACCGCATGGCTGTAAAACATGAGCTCATTCTTTACCATCATATGCTCATATGTGAGCCTGTTGGAAAAGTTTATGAAGTTCATTACTTTAGAGGCCTTGAAGCAGAGCTCTTTTATCCTTGAAAATTGAGGCATGTTATAAAGTGACTGGAGGTCAAATTGGATTTTTACTTTTTCCAGTAATGCAGCCTAAATTGTTTCCTAAATTGTTTATGTGCCTTTTACACATTAAATGTTCTAGTTGTAGGAAATTAAAGTAATTATGCTCGCACATGTTGGCTTTTGGAATAAACCACTTGGGATGCTACAATCTTATAATTTGGATTTAAAGGGACACTCTACCCTATACCCCAAGTTTTTTCCATTATAAACTTACCCTCATGTGGTTCCAAACCCGTAGAAACTTTGTTCGTCCTCAATTTAAGATATATGGGATGAAAACCAGAAGGCTTTTGACTGTCCCATTGACTACCAAGTACTGAACACTGTCAAGGTCAAGAAAAGTTTGAAAGACATCATCAGAATAGTCAATCTGCCATCAGTGGTTTAACCGTAACTTTATGTAGGGACGTGAATACGTTTTGTACGCAGAGAAAATAAACATAACTGTATTTATTCAACAATTTAATTACGAAAAATATTCTTGTCTCTTCATAAAATACAGATAACACCACTGATTGAAGATGAACTATTTTAACAATGTCTTTCATACTTTTTTGGACCTTGACAGTGTTCATTACTTGGCAGTCAAAGGGAAAGGCAAAAGATTTTTATCCAGAAGGGCTGGGGGTAAGCGATTATTTTTAAAAATATTATTCTAGCGATTATTTTTAAAAAATGGTTTTGTTAAACAACTCTTTTACAGTACCAATAACTCAAGTTTAAAGGTTTTTTCTCGTTCTGTGTTGGCCAATGTAACCCCAACCCGAAAACTTAAGCTCTATGTGTCTGTGTTTTCGCTGTATTGACCGATGTGCGTTCAAACAGTGTATTCAGGATATGAGTTATAACTTATTCACTTATAAGCTTGTCAGCCCACTGTCATCTGCCCCGGCCGCGAGGACAGGCTACACGCCTTAAAGTAAAAAGCACGATGTTGTGCTTATGAGACGGGTGCATCCATGGGTTTCCCCTAGGTCCGCTGTCAGGCTTTATCGTTCTGCACTCGCAGCACGGCGGGATTGAACTGTGTTCCCATAGCGTCTTACCAGACGCAGTACGAGTGAAAGTGTCGAAAGGGAACAAATAGATTACTCTCATAACACAGGAACGAGTACTGCGTCCCTTGCCATGCTGCAAGTGTTCTGTGCTTCAGTCGAGGACGATGTTGTGCTTATGAGACAGGTGCGTCCTCGGGTTTCCCCTAGGTCCGCTGTCAGGCTTTATCGTTCTGCACTCGCAGCACGGCGGGATTGAACTGTGTTCCCATAGCGTCTTACAAGACGCATTACGAGTGAAAGTGTCGAAAGGGAACGAATAGGTTACTGTCGTAACCCAGGTTGAGAAACGGGAACAAGTACTGAGTCCATTGCCGTGCTGCAGGTGTTCAGCGCTTCAGTCAAGGTAACCTGAAGAAGGCTGTGCGCTGCCCGCTTATATATACGCGCAGACACGCCCCCTCAGGCGAGCTTCAGCGGGAGCCACCGTTGCAGTTATTGAATAGGCTTCAGTTAAGCGGAAAAAAGGAGTGGGCGTGATGTGTCGACTACTGGATTTGACGTCAACTTTTTTTAGAATTGATTCGTCGACGTCATAGACGCGTCGCTGCAGGCCTATCATCCAGCATTTCTTAAATTGTATTCCGAAGATGAACAAAAACGTTTTGGGTTTGGAACGTCATGGGAATAAGTAATTAATTACAACATTTTCAGTTTGGGATAGAATAACCCTTTTGAAGACAGTTCAGCCAAAACTGAACCAAAAAAGTCTGACATCTTTTACTCATCCTCTACTACTTGGTTTTTCCTGCAAGAACCGAAAGAAAGAAATTGTGATAAATTGTTTGTTTTGGACTCCACTGGCTAAGGATGAAAATATATTTTAAAAAATATATCTTTTGTGTTCTGCAGAAGAAAAAAAGTCATACATGTTTGGAATGACACAAGGGTGAAAAGTTTAATTGATGTGTGATTTGAAAAGCGTTGTTTTGATGCTCTCTTGCACATATAAATAAACTTACAACAGTTTAAAAAACACTTTCTGACAGGATCCTTCTGGCACATGCGTTTGGTATCACGTCATCAGCCATCGCTGGTTTGTCTAAGCGTTACATTACCAATAAGATGACATAACTCCGTGAGTCGTTCTGCTCCACAAGGCCAAGTTTCCCAATAGACCTGTTTTATATTTTATGAGGAACTGCGCACAAGATGCTTTTGATTTAACGTGCTGCTGGGGCATTGGTCAGCAAACCGCCAGCCTTCCTGATCCTTGGCTTTTCCTTTTAGACAGCTGAGACTGAAGAAGGATTTCAAGCCGTCCGAGATTACGATAGAATAAACAAATCACGCAAAAGAACATGAAGAGACCGTTTGATGGACAAACACTGGCACTCGTTTGGAGAGAAGGCGGTTTCTTGATGTAGAACAGCTTGAGGGACGCTTGTTGTATCTTTTCTTTTGTTTTTCCTAATTTGTTCACGCTTCAAGACTGGAAAAGAGAAAAGGGCAGTGTCTTTTTAATAAATAAGGGGAAATTTCCAGCCTAAAGTGGAATTTTGAGATTTGGGATGAACAGTCACAGCTCACAGCTTGTTAGTCAGGGATAGAGTGACACCCCCACACTGAGGCTCTGAAGAGAAGTTTTTTCTGTAAAAAACTCCTTTTTACAGAAACAGGTCTCAGTAGATATTCATAAGAATTTCAGCCTAAGCATTTTAATAATGTTGCACTGTAATTTGATCAAATCAGTAATTCTCAGTCATGTTCGTTCTTGTTTCAAAGCTAAACGTTTCATTACTGCCTCAATTTTGCAGCTCCTAGAATTATGGGGTGCTTAACACCCACCATGATTTAACATTCAAGGTTTTTACAAAAATGTAATGGTCTACATTATATAGAAATCCTCATAATATAAAGGTTTGGTGTCAGTATGATTTATGAAAACTTTTATTTCCCAAGGATGCATTAAATTGATCTGAACTTTTACAGTGTTGCATATATTCTTTTCAAACAAATGTTTTTAATAATTAAAAAAAAAAAAAAGTTTTTCATCGTTTTGATAAGACGTAATCTTTTTTGAACAGCAAATCCGAATATGCTCAAGGATTATGTGAAACTGACTGGAGTAATGGCTGCTGAAAATTATTTTTTACAGATTCATTACAGATTTTTTTTTTAATGTATAAAAACAAATTGGTGAAAAAAACTTTAGTCCTTGAGCTCTAGAAGGTACAAATGAGGACGCTGACAAACTAGAAGTTACAGTAAGTCAGTTTGTACGTATCTTACATCTTATCACACGACTGAAAATTGTGTTTTTGAAGCAATTTCTGGGAAAAGGTGTATGAGTCAAGACTTGTGGTAAATGGTTTTTATGCACACTTTGCATGAACAAGAGCAGGTTGTGAAACAGTCTAATTTCATCATCAGACTAGTTTCACACCTGATTCTGATAAGTTTCATGACACGCATATGATGCTTCCTGACGTCACAGCGTCCAGGAATCACAAGCCTTTATGTTTCCACTGTTGTTTAAACCTGAGTAACGGGATCCTCAAAGTCATTTGAATGTATTTCCATGTAATTATATTTAGGCTATAGGGGTGAGATCACCAGCTGAGAAGACAATCGAGAAGATAAAACATTTGATTTTCAGGAGTAAAACAAAACTCAAAAGTCACCGCATAGAACAAAAAACTCTCTCCACATGAGGCAGAGCAGAATTCGATTAGTAAGGGAGCAGTTGCAGCACCGCAGGAGGGCTTCCTGCCCATTACCTTGCGAACTTTTGATAGAAGCCTGCTGATTTGTGTGTTGTCCTCTATAAACCCTCACAGGCCAACATAAATGGCCACAAGCCTGTGTAGCATTCCAGCAAACAACCTTTGTTGTCGCCGCCTGGCCTCAGTTGACTTGTGGAACCTTGTTAGCATACTAACAAGGTTAAAAAGAGACCTCATTGTTGCCTACCTTTGGAAGTCGTTTAGAGCTTTTTTGGCTTAGGATTGTGTTGAGGAACTCATTTCATATTTCTTTGTGTGATATTGTGTTGTTTGTAGTCACCATTTAACTTGAATTTTGTCCTTTTGTTCTAGCAACTCTATAGGTTACTATGTTCCTGTTTAAAAAAAAAAAAAAAAAAAAAGTCACAAGAGGAAGTCAGCTTGCACGTCATTTTGTGGTTGTGAATCAGACAGCTCCTAACGGCCTCTTGCAGATTTTAAGACTTCCTTTTAAAAGAAGATTCTCATCTGTTGATTAAGATTAAGAGTATGTTGTGAAAAAAAATAATTTAGCGATGGCAGCTTTGATACGGTAAAGACATTAGGTTATAGTGTTTGGTAACACTAAATACTTCCTTTTTTATGACTTTGCACACTAATAACTTCTGTTGTGAGGAGACCAACTTCCCTGCGTCTTAATATGGCTTTTTGCAACAAATATGAGCATATTTTACCTTAAATATTCCACGCATATGAGCAGCACAGCTCAAGACTATCCTAACGTGGTTTTTTTCACTGGAGGTCTAATGAATTGGCTGAAAGGCAGACGTTGTTGAGTGGGTGCTAATCATCTGGCGAATTAAGCAGTCATGAATATCAATTAAGTTTTATGACTAGATGCTCCCGGAAGGTTACCAAGCAACATCTTCATGGTTGAATTAATTAATGTTCACATGCCTTAATTTCGAAGCCTAATTATTATACAGTGCTTATAAGTGAACTAGTCGTTTAGATTTTACTAGCTGTTTAGAGTACTTGTTATTATGTTCTGGCTGATTTTGAAAACTTAGTAAAGCCATCCTTAGTATAAGGTTTTAAGCATTTTCACTTGCACATGTTGCGTTGTCACTCTTTACTATAACTGTAATACTTATATTATATTAACTTATATTGTATTAAGCCCAAAAACAAAAGAAAAATAAGCATGTTAGACTTAATTTCCACTGCAGAAGATATCCAATTTACATGTTTTGTTGGTTTATTTATAGTTTTATATTTATTTCATGTATTTATCTCTCCAGATGTATAATGTGTGTATGGAAAGGCTGGGATAGCCATCAGCGCCTGCTTTCATAGCACAAATTTTGGTCTGTATATGTACTCAACCCCCTCCCCATTTCCTACTTTCTGCCCCTTCCATGTTATTTCATGTTCTTCTTTCATTGCGTTTTCCAATTCGATCCTCATATAATCTATATTTTTTACTAGGTCTTTTAACACTTTCCACAGATGTGGTGCAAATTGGTCTACAATTCTGCAAATTCTTTTTAAGAATTTTTTTTTAACCTTAGATTTAGTCTTTTTAACATTAAAAAGTGTTTATTGATATCAAAGGACAAAAAAAGTTCCCCCAAATCTTAGATGTTTTTAGTTTGTCCTTCTGAGATTGATGATTATCAGTTTTGAGGGTTAAGCAAGCACCTCTTTTCACTGACCATTTACTGATTTTTTTTTTTTTTTTAGAAGCTATTAACAGAAAGTGCCTTTTTCTATTTTTGCCATGATTGCTTACTCCTCCACTCTCTCAGTGTCCAGACTTGCTCGCTCTCTTTCTGAGCATTTAAAGTATCCCTTTGACTTAGCTGGCACATGTGTAAAACCAATCACTTATGTTAGCAGCAAGGGCCCCAACACAGAGTGAAGGAGTGTGTGTGTGTGAGTGAGTGGGTGAGAAAGGGAGTAACGGGGGAAGTGGCTTGGACCGAAGAGAACAGACTGTTCCTATAGAGAATGCAAATGTGAAGGAGGAATTTTATGGCCGATCAGCTAGGTGCAGGAGTCAGAGAAGGCAGTAATTGTGGACCAGCCTGAACCCCGCTGGTACCCATATGCTGAGAATTAACAGCTCTAATCTTTTATAGCTCAATAACGTGATCATTCAGACAAAGCGCTTTGATCTCTGCACTCTTCACACAAGGTCACGAGTCTCTTAACCCCAAAGAAGCTCTTTCTGAGGAAAATTTAAGTGCTGCTTCAACATCCAGAACTCACGAACACAGCGCTGGGATGTTGTCAGTGGTTGCTAAGGTGGTCGCAAGGTCCTTCAGAGTGGTTTTAGCATGTTGCTGTGTGGTTTCTATAGGGTGTTTTGGGTGGTTTCTTTAGCCCACATCAAAAGATCCCACCTTTGATATTGTGCTTAATATAAGTTCCTTTAATATAAGCTAATGCACTCTAAAAAGCATGGCTAAAAATATATTAAGCATAAATTACAGCTCTCAATGTGAGTTTAAGGCAAATTTTTAATCAATGTCTAAATGTTTAGCTTTTAAAGACATTATCTTTCTGTTGCAATGTCTCATCTTTTGCATGTATTGTGTGCTTATAGCTTCTGAACAGATTTCGGGCCAGAACAGTTTTTCTGTTAAATCGGGAAGAAGTCCTTTGCAGACACTACAAGAAAATTACCAGGTATGTATTTCAGCAATGAAGTCACTGAAATGTTTTAGATCAACAGTAAATAGGTTATGAGATTATTAAATAGACAAAGTCAACTTGGAGGATACATTTAAAAGCAGTTAGGGGGTGGGGTGGGGATAGTTCTGATTAATAAGATGCGTTTTTTTTAGGCCCCTGGTGTTAAAGAGACAGATTTTAACAGCAGTGGAAGTTGAATTACTAAAATAAAAACCACACATTCCTTGAGTGGCCCAATGCAATCACCCCGACACCTTATTTTTACACAATCATCATCATCTCATAGAGACACATGCAAACCATCTGACAAAACAAAATTATATGCATCCCAACCAGTGTTGGGGGTAACACGAGTTACGAAATAATATTACCTTTTCCAAGTAACTAGTAAAGTAACACATTACTTTTTTATTCTAGAGTAATATAACATACTTTTTTTTTAAAGTAGCGCCAGTTACTTTGTTTTCTTATGTATTGACTGACAAGTCTCCTGACTCTGTGAATACAGAGTAGATCTTGACTAAATGTGAATGTGCATTAATTCATCTCACTCTCAAAAAAATTAGTATTCATCAAAATGAATTAAAATAAACTCAGAATATGAAGCAAACCTGCAATCATTAAATTACACAAATGTATTTAATCCTATTTTATTAAACAATGTATTTGCTGCTGACCTTTGATCCAGTTCAACCATACTTACAAGCAAAAATTACTGTGCCTCATTGTTTTTTTTATTGCTGAAGAGTATTGAACTTTCTTCTGTATACTACAGATGTGAATGAACTTTTTCTCAGCCTGAGGTTTATTCTTGATACTTTTTGGTGTGCTTTTACATTAGCTATAAGTAGAACTTCTTGTATTAAAAACAAACACTCAAGCTCGGCCCTTGAAAAAGTTTTTAAGTATTTAAGTATTTAAAAAGTAAACGCAAAAGTAACGTAACGCATTACTTTCCATAAAATTAAGTAACATAATTAGTTACTTTTTAGGGAGTGTCACAATTTTGTAATGCATTACTTTTAAAAGTAACTTTTCAGGGTATTACTTAATTCAATATAAAAAGTTGTAGTCCACTCATGTTTCTCCAAATTTGTATGAATGACTTTCTTCTGGTGAAACGAGGAAAATTCTGGCTGCTTTTTTTATGTAGTAAAAGATAACTAGGTCTGTAAAAATTGGCAATCATTTGAATCTGTTCATAGTTTTTAACAGACAAAAGTATCAAAAAAGACAAAATGTGAATGATGTCAGACATATTTTTGGGTGAACTATTCCTTTAAAGGTCTGAGAGGAACGTCTAGATAAAATTCTTCCAGCTGAAACACTACCAGCTCATCAAATCCTATTATATTCTTGCTGTATCAAACCCATCTGTGGCTCATCCCCCAGGCAAAACCGTTACCCTCCTATAACAGCTATGTGCTTCATGGTTTCACAAGAACTTCCCTCAAACAGCAACTGTCGTATCACACAAAGTCACGCAAATATGTGTCCGCATGTAGTGCAATCTGTGGTTCCCATAAGTGCACAGTTAAGAAATCCTACGTTCGGTTTCAGAAGAAAAAAACGAAAGCACAAAAAAGTAATTCTGAACCCATGTTTTTTTATTTCATTCTAATTTCCTCTTATACCCTTTCTTCCTGTCCTCCAGCTGGAGCAATCTGCAGTGCAGGCCACTCTGCAGGGTCGAAGGGAACTCCTGGAGGAAACCTGTCAGACCTACACCCGCAAAAGACGCGTACTCGGCCCGGAGGACCTCCGCCACCTCATAGTGGACGATAAACACAAGTTATTGTATTGCTATGTGCCCAAAGTGGCATGTACAAACTGGAAACGTGTGTTGATGGTGCTAACAGGAGATGGGCGATATCGTGAACCACTGGCTATTCCGGCCAACGAGGCTCACGTAGCGGGCAAACTTCGTTCGCTCTCGGAGTACTCCAAGGCTGAGATCAACAAGCGCCTACGCACATATCTGAAGTTCGTCTTTGTGCGTGAACCCTTCGAGAGACTTGTCTCGGCATATCGCAACAAGTTTACACGTAGCTACAACACAGCCTTTCATAAACGCTACGGGACCAAAATCATCCGGAGGCATCGCGCAGACCCCCAGCCCGAAGCGCTGGAAAAAGGCAACAACGTCTCCTTCGAGGAATTTGTGTATTATTTAGTAGACCCCCAGACTCAGAGAGAGGAACCGTTCAATGAGCACTGGGAAAGGGTTCACTCGCTTTGCCACCCTTGCTTGATCCATTATGACGTGGTTGGCAAGTACGAGACTCTTGCGCAAGATTCCCGCTACATCCTGAAGTTAGCAGGTGCCGAAGGGGAGGTCAAATTCCCGGCCACGTCCAAGAGCACCAGGACCACGGGTGACATGGCCGCCAAGTTCTTCGACAACATCAGTCCGTTTTATCAGAAAAAACTCTTCAACCTTTACCGTATGGACTTCTTGCTTTTTAACTACTCTGTGCCGGCATACTTGAAGTTGAGATGAGGGTTTAAGCAAGTTTCAACTGATCCTTAACATGAGTCACTGATGCTTACACTTTCGCTCTTGTGTCTGGATTTGCATGAATTACCTGAGGGAACCTGTAGAGGATGCGCCTTGGTTATGGCATTGCCCTTGCTCCCTCGAGGTGAAATTCAGCATTGTGAACAGACAAGTGCTGGCTGGGGAGTTGCATCCCATCCCAAAAGTTCACTAAATACTGTCTGTAATTCCTCTGGCTTTGGTAACTTGGGAACGAGCTCCAAGTATGTGCCTTTGTCCTTCTGAATGTTGATAAGTGAAGCGGGATTCTTCATCAACAGATAAATGCTATGAATGTCTCATCTCCTTTAACCTTCACCACCCGAAAGGATATTTATGGTATTGTTTACGTAGAATATTTATTGTGGATTTTGCTCTTGAACTGGAACCAGCAATGCCTTGACTTTAATCTCGGAGAGATTCCTTGAAGCTGATCTCAAAGCCTCCTTTTTAACATTCCCTGGATATGATTTCAGACTTTAACCTTACTTCCAATCACAGAGGTAGTTTCCAAGTCACAAACTTTCAGCTGTTTCAAGCAGATAGCTGGTAATATGTTGGAAGGAGTAAGGGGTGAATTTCGACTTCTCCTGCGTTCGCAAACTGGACAAGGCTGTCTACCTTGGCTGGTTTGGCTACTCTGGAAAGAGCCGGTGTTCTCACAGAGTCACCCCTTTATTTAGCATGCAACGGGCTGGGTAAACAGTGCATAGCTGTGGTTGGGGAAAGGTGGACCCTCATCAGTGTGGCTCTTGTTAAGCTATGGATGCAGGGAGAAGTGCAAACTCACTAGGCATTGCAGGTCAAATATCAACATGATCCTGGGAGGAAACACTCGTCTTATGAATTTATAATAAGGGTTCAAGTGCAATAAAGGTTTTTAAAGAGGAACCAGTGTGTGTTTTGAGGATCATCTATCCTTAGAACTCTTAAAGTCAGAAAAAAAAAATCCCTGACAGTACAGTTTAACATCTTATTAGTTTTAAAGACTGTTCTTTTGGGTCATTAGCTGTCAGTTGAAATGACCCTCGAAGATTTAGGTATTTCTTCTTGTCTGTGAAAAAGGCTAATGACTCATTTTTATGGTTGAAATAATGATGAAATCTTTAGAGAAAGGTTGAGATGGAGTCTGACTAATATCTGGATGACAGACAGACATGTCCTGGTGCACAGTGGATACCTTGTGTGCCACATTGCATAACGAACTGTATGAACATGGGAAAGCTGTATGAGCTGAGCTGTTGAGAGTGTGGCAACAATATGTGCCATTTGTGATGTAACTAACAGTTTGCACCTGTTTTGAAAGCTTGTGGGCATACATGTGCTGCAAAACTGTGAATGCCATTGTGCACTAGACAGTGTGGAATCTTGCTTTAAAGGGTAAATAAACTTAAAAAAAAATTTAAATTAAATCCAATGAAAAACAGGGAATACATCAACCATTATTTCATGTTATCGTGTAAATTGTTGACATTTAATTACAAAGGTAAACTGCCTCTGGTACAACAGTCAAACTTTGTTTTCTGAACAAATGTTTTTTTTATTATTTTTTTTTTTTACTGTTTTAGGGACCACAACACTCAACTGTAGAAAGATCATGTGATTAAGGTTAATTATAATTCAGAGTGAAGATATTACAAATGTGTTGAATAAAACTGCCACATGAACAAAATAATTGTCATCAATTAATTCAAGTGAACAATTACATTCATTATAAGATTTTGCCTTTTTTTTTCAAGTGTGGTATTTTGAGAGAGAAAAAAAAATGCATATGAGATATAAAAATCTTCAGCAGCAATTATGTATGTAGTAACTAAAACAGCAAAGGTTCAAAGCCTTCAACCTTCAAAGTTTTGAGACTTTCCTGTTTTCTTCTTCAGTCTTAAATCGCATGTTCAAAGAAAAACAAACAAACATCCCAGAATCCTTCAAGGTCTTAAATCTTGTAAACTTCATAATTAATTTATACATGGTTCATACAAGTTTTGAAACACTTGCACCTAAAGTTATACCTTAATATACAGTAATCAGGTTACGAGTGTGTATGAAAGCAGCATCACTGAGGCAACTGGACAACACACCAAGAGTATAATCATATAACAGACTGTCAGGTACCATGTCAGGTGTCCATACCTGTCGATGTTTTTCACATTTCTAGCCAACCTATCCTGTAAGCACAAAAACAATGTCGCTGAAATTCTGTCTTTGCTGACACCTGAGTTCACATCTCCAGAGCCACTGCAGCCGCGTTGGGCAGCAAAGGTCCCGTGAACTGGGAGATGGAGGGAGGAGGAGGTCTAGCATTTTACAAGCCGAGCTCCTCCACTAACATGACCAAACGGAAACACAGGGCAAGAAACCCTGTGCCCAACAGGTCTCCCAGTGCAGTCAGGTATGGGATGGAGAAGTTATCCGGGTCCAGACCTTTCCTCCACATTAAACGCACAATCAGGTCTGCTGTATAAATTAGGATGCCAACCTGTGAGAAAAAAACAAGAACAAACATTCAATTGTTTCCCATATTATGACAGGCTGATTTTTCTTTTTAATTTAAAATAATTTTCAGTTTTTATTAATTAGTACTTTTTAATAATGCTTTTGGTCAGCAGGGAAGCACAAAATGCCTTTTGGTGTTCTTTGTTAGTATTTTTCGTCCAAGAGACTTTAGTAAAATTCGGGATTAGTCACATTTAAAAACACACCCTATTTTATAATGCTAATAAATTGTATTTTTAGACACATTAATAAATTATGAAGTTAGGAGGATGAATACAGTCAAGCCAATTTCCACATTTGACCTGAAACAATAAAAGCACTATTTGTTTCAGATGATGAAAATCTAAGAGAGAAAATATTAAGATATCAAATAAACTAAAGTGATCTCGTGATTCGTACCACAGTAAACAACTAATAAAGAGTCAGTGTTCATCTCAACTTTTAACCGACCGAAAAGTAATTCATGTAATTTTTTGCAGTTAACCGTTAATGATTTTTGTGATTCTGTTTGCCAGAATTTAAACACTCAAGCTTTGAGCACCAAGGCTCACCTGAAGCAGAGCAGCACTCAAGTAGCAGCAGATAAACGCTGGCGTGATGGCAGTGTGGCCTCCTTGGAGCATATTAATGGCAAAAAGAAACAACAGATGACCTGGAACCACCAGGAGGAACAGCACCCGCGCTGACTTAGAGTTCACACCTGAGGAGAAAAATATGCTTCTTTACTAGTCTACTTCAAAAGGCCATACCTAAATAAAGTTCAAGCCTCTCCTTCAATGTAAATCAACTGTATTGTTGTGTGAAATCACAGCCTTATGCTTTAGAAAATTAATAGCACACCCCTCCTCAAAAAACAAGATATCATTCAAGTATAACAAAACGGTGCAGATGATTAATGTGCTGAAGTGCAAATATCAGGGTTCACGCTTTGTTCAGCAGAAATGACTAATTACCCACTTTATCTCAAGGATCTGAAGGAGTGAATTCATCTGAGGTGCGCAAATAGTTTAGAAACTGAACTCACCTGAGGAAAAGAATGTGGCACAGGGGTTGGGCCAGTGCTGTCTCATCTTATAGGGCAGGACTCCAGGTACGCTCCAGAAATGAAGGTAGGTGGAGATGCGACTGGCCTGGATGGCCACCAGATTCCCCCCCACACCTAAAAAGTTCAAAAAGGAAAGAATGCGAGAGCTGTCCAATCATTACACCATTACGATTCTCATATTCTCCTCATTTCAGTCACAAATGAAACGTGTGCTGGAACGCAGCATGCGGCTGAAGGAGTATGTACGCTGACGTCTGTCAAATATACATACTTACAGAGAATTCTGTTCACAATTAATAGCTTTTCCGTGATTGTAAAACTGTCAAACGACACTCTATGGGGAGTATTACAGCAGGAGGGCATATCAAAGTAGATAATGAGGTATCAAATTAGTCTTCCTGAATCACAGCCGTCTTGTGTTCCTCATTAAGGGGCGGTTTTCCAGGGATTGAGCTGGAAAACTAGGGAGCCAGATCCAGATAAACAACTAGTGAAGACGTCAGAGAAGTCTTTGGCTTAGAAATCACAGTTACTACTGGATAAGGCCGCTTTTACTACTATGACATGCTCTATTCCCATTGGGAAGCATGTAGTTTCCGCCAAAATACAGTGAGTCATAATTCGAGAGGGATGGGACGGAACCAGCGAGAGGGCAAATCTAAACCAGATTGTTAGAGTCGACACACCACCACAAGAGATATTTTACATAAAACTAAACAAGCTCTGCCTCGGCTGAGGTTTTTAAGTCTATTAGTAACTCCCATCAAAATACTTGACTTCTTTCATGTAGTGTAAAATGTAGCAAGCCAAGAACCAGTGCTCTGATTTATTGTGACCATTTTGGAATAGGATTGTTTTATTTTGGCAGCGCTGTCTGATCTGCCTCCCTGAATCCTCAAATCCAGGTCCAAATGCAGAAAGAGATGTGATCAATTTAATTGTAATGAAAAGTTGAAGAGGGACAGGGGCCTTAAATGAAGTTCCTGAACTTGTTTTTCAGGTTTGATGTGAATTTGTATTGCGTACTAGCTATTCATAGTGACTCTAAGTGTGTCTGAAAGATGTCTTTGGTCAAAGTGTGATTTTGTCATTGACATGTACTCACCATTTATGACTGGTGTGAAGACCGCCATGCCCTCAAAGTTTGGATCACTCACAGTCTTATCAAGTATAAGGCCTCCGAAACTTAAATTGGAAAGAGGTTCATGAATTTTAAATGTTTAGGTAAGTTAACCTACAAATTATATTTCCACAAATTATATCTGCCGTAATAAACATTATTTTATTGAACGCAATATTTCTGTTATATTACTGAATCACAAGGTTGTTCTAGCTAGCTGTGCAGTAAACAATCTATTAGTTAGGAATAACACATATTAGTATGCTAGTTTCAGGATTATCAACAGCAATCATTTTGTCAGCATTAATTACTTTATATATTGTAATTAAATGTAGGAGATCACACATACTAAAGATTTACATAATTTAATATTTTAAAAGAGAAACAAAATTGTGCTGTGCAGATCACAAAAAATAAGAAAACTAAACAATTTCCATTTTTTCACCAAAAAATATGTGAAAATTAAATGTTAAAATCTCTTCACAAAATGCCAAAATTATGTAATGATTCTCAATAGGGTTCTCATACTCTAAGGTCAAAGGTCAACACATTTTCAGTAGTTGTCTAATTTTTACCATATAAAGTTTAATCATTTTAAAATAATTTTCTAAGCTAAAAACCGCTGGACGTGGATGAGACCGCAAGCTAGACCCAATTTTGAATGGCAAGAAAAAGGTGGATAAACTGAATGATTATCTTTTAAACATTTTTGAAATTTTAAAATTGTCCATGGGAACCATGCATCCTCTATTACAGGCACAATTAATTTAATAATAATATATAACCATTTTAATTATTACTGTAACTCATAGAAGACTGTGTCTCTGTATATATGTCTGTACCTGCTGATGGACATGGCCACTATAACAGGCTGCCAGCCAGACTTCAGAACCTCTTTAATCTGTGGACTCCGTCTAGCGATGAGCACCCAGAGAGGAATGAGCAGCAGGAAGAAGACACACACCAACGGGGACAAGTACCACACATCTGGACACACAAACATTGTAGATGACACATGTTAGACATAGTTACATACAGTAGTTACATATTTCAAATCATGTGCTATGACTTGTGCAAATAAATATTTAAAGGACTATAAAACTACATTTATACGTTTCTAAACAATAAGATGATTCCCACTCTTTAATGTCATCTTTTACCATGGAAACCATGTCACCTTAAAATGCACATCTCTTTAATAATGTAATATTTAAGTGAATTTCTACTGCCATCTTCTGGTAAATTTTAAACTGTTCATGCTATCAAGTATAGAATATTAAGAAGCTCTAAAAGAAAAAGTTATTTATTTTTAATTTATTTTTAACAGTTAATTTCAATAATATACATTTAATAATAATAATACTTTATTTTATAAAATAATTTAATTATTTAATAATCTGTGTGTGTGTGTGTGTGTGTGTGTGTGTGTGTGTGTGTGTGTGTGTGTGTGTGTATATATATATATATATATATATATATATATATGCACATGAAAAAGGATTTTTTAAATTGCACAATAACTTTTTTTTACGTTTTTTTATACTTCTTTACTCTAATGATTGTCAGTAATTAAGGCTGTTAATAAACATAAGGCTTTGTAACAATATGTAATATGCAATAATCATGAATAACTAAAAGGCCCCACACCTCTGTACTGGAACAGTGTGCTGCTGACTCCAGCCAACAAAGAAAGAGTGATGAGATCTCCCAGACTAGCTGCTATCGGTGTGGCCACATTATCAGGGTTGATGCCCACCTTCCTGGAGCCAATGATCACACCTATCATCACCAGACCTAGAATAATCAAAGAAATGTAAGATTCAAAAAGATTGTGTTGCATTATCCAAAAAGGTTCTGCTCTTTGGAATGCAAATGTTTTATTAAGCAGCATATTAGAATGATTTGTAAAGGATCATGCGACAAAAGACTGGAGTGATGACTGCTGTTCATGTTGGTAATATGTACTGGAATGGCATTGTAGCTTGTCCATGAGGTGCAAAGCAACATTATGTATAGTAAAATCTATAACATAATAAAGACTATAATTTTAGTGTTCCTGTTTTTAATATGTGGAAACTATAATGTATTATTTCAGGATTCTTTGTTGAATGAATAGAAAGAAGAACACAAATTCTTGTATCAATGTTAATTTTGTAAATGTCTTACTGTCATGTTTGACCAATCTAATAAACTCTTGCTGAATAAAGGGAAATATATATATATGTGTGTGTGTTTGTGTGTGTGTGTGTGCGCGTGCATGAAGTCATTAATTTCTTAACAATTCTCAAAAATCATTTTGAAGTTAGGTTACTTTTATTAGGTTACAAAATAACTAAAAAATTCGGCTAACACAATAAAACACATTAAAAACATGATAAGATAACTAAATAATTTATAAATAATTTAGTTATC
>JAUMHG010000072.1:14364497-14379057 GCA_032359395.1 Enteromius anoplus
TGTCTCCAGTCCTATTCAAAGTTATATTTATGAAGCTTACCAAGTCTTTTAAAACTGGTAACTTTGATTTGGTTGTTATTATTTTTGTACAAATGACATTTTGTATCTTAAGTTTGTATTTTCATTCATTTTACTTATCAGAACTTCATATCACACACTGGGAAAAGGAATATACTTAATAAAATATTATTTTATTTTATTTTTAATAATATCACGATCTTTTTCACATATTAATAAGCATATTTATATATAAATAGAGTTTCTATAAAATACATTCCATCTGATTAATTTTAACATTATTTAACATCATTTTTTAAATATTTACTATGGAGTATGCTAGTATTTTGTTATGAATTTAGCAAGCTAAATAAAACTAAATTTAATTCACTGAAGCAATCCATCCGAAAGAATCCACTAAATATGTATTAGAATAACCACTATTAATTTGGAGTGCAAACCACAATGATTTACAAGTGAAATTACACTCAAAATTGACACTGCATAACTCAAAGAGACAACAAATATTATACTACAACAGTAAACAGTAAAACATTAATTCTCATTACCGCTTTGAGCTGTGCTGCATGCTGGGAGCTGAAGCCCCACACCTACAGAACAGCGCTTTGGCTTTTACATCTATCACTGCTAACAAGCCCATCATGATCGATATTTAAAAACTGAGCGATGTCTTAATGTACAGGCCATAAACTGACATGCTCTCAATCAAATGAAAGAGTACAGATTAATTAGGTGTCAGTTTCAGCTTTTTTCCTGATACTTCCAGTCAAAACAATAACTAGTCATCAGCAAAGTCATAAATATCATCTCATAACGGGCAAACTGATAAAAGTGTCAATGACCCACTGAATATGAATGGCTTCTTGCGCTGTGAGAGTGTGTATTTATATTTGGTACGTGTCAGCATACGAGTTGAGAGCTCCTCTCTTCACAAACCCACTCATGAAGCTAAAAATAGCCATAATGTTTAAATGAACAGATAAGAGACTGGTGCCAGCCAGCCAGGGCCCGGTATTTTTACCACAGGCACAGTCCAGGCTGTTTTGAGGGGTGTCGCGTCACAAGCCTATCCTGGGAACTAGCCCAGTTCTGCTCTAGAAACAAGCTTTCATTCTCTCGCCCCCAGGAGTTATCAATTAATAGGCACAAAACACAGTCCATGCCAGCCGCATCTATCTAGAGGACAGGAACACAAGGAACCGTTTCTGGAAGCTAGCATCTGAAGTGTGCTGATATACTATGAGACAACTATATACAAAAAGAGTATGCTAATTGCAAATTGAAATATCCAAATATTTTGGGCTAGAATGCAATAGATCTTTTATTTATAGTTTAGCTAGTAACACTTTTGAATAGGTAGCACTTGTTTACCATGACTTTACCTACCACTTTTCCCTCACTAAATTCTTAATTAATAGTTAGTAAGGTAGTTGTTAAGTTTAGGTATTGGGTAGGACCAGGGATGCAGAATGAGGTCATGTAGAATAAGCCATTAATACAGTATGTGCTTAATTAGCACTAATAAATGGCTAATATTTTAGTAGTATGCATGCTAATAAGGAACTAATAGGTGTCACCATAAAATAAAGTGTTGCCCTTTAACTAGAGGTATAATAATGGCACATACAGTATAAACAATACATTTTGTAAAATACCTTTTGTAATAGTTTTTGGCCAGTTTAAATGTATGTGTGTCTATTAATTTTTATTTTATGATGTTAATTTATTTTATGATTTTTCATTTTCTTATGATATCATTTAATACTTTATTTTGTTCCTTCTTTATTTGAATCAGGAAAATCTGAATGTTCATTACAAATAACACTGTCTTGCAAGTGGTTAAAAAAATTGTTTTTGAACCTTTTATTTAAAAAATATTTTTATTAAAAATTAGTTCTGTCAAATGATTAATTGCTTTTAGTTTTTGTTTACAATATATGCATGCATGCTTGTTTATTATGTATAAATAAACACATATTTACATGTATGCATTTATATTAATATATTTTATATCATATATAAATACAATTAATATATAAACACAATTCACACAATATTTTGGATGTTATTAATGGTGATCAATCATTAGACAGCACAAAAAAAAAATGATATTATAATTTTATTAACTTAATGAATCGATCAATTAATTTTAGGAAATGTTTTTTTTTTTTCTCTATCAAGCTGCTGTTGCTGTCATGTTATTAAAGCAGTAAGCCATTCAAAGTCAGGCTTGGCAGTGATTTTCCTAGAATAAGTTAGTTTTAGTCCTTTTCTTTCTCTGATTAACCTGGTTTGGGCTATTTCTTTAACATTCAATACTGAATTAACTTCAACATTTACAAACTATCAAAATAAACTAATATCATAAATGCTAATATTATATTTTAGACATGTATATCATGATATTTTGAGGTAACGTGAGCATACCATGGTATATGAATATAACAGTATCATGCCCTTTCTAAAATACTGCAGTGCTCCTATTAGTACTTCAACGAAAATCATGGCTTTTTTGTGTATCAAAGTACTATCTCATCACATTACTGAACCATGGCACCACCAAAGGTTATCAATACTCTTATTGTTTTCTTGTCTATTGTTTACTCTTGTCTTATTTAAAGTTTCAATAACAATAACAACCAGGAAATACAACAAATCTAGATGAAATCGCTCATACTTGGACAATGTCCATGACGATACCAGCTGCCACCATCCCCAGTCCGCCCAGCAGAAAAGGCAGTAGGATCTGTGCAGCAATGATGTATGAGCTCTCCGGCAGGAACCCATGAGCCGAACGAGTGAGCTTGCAGGTAAAACCTCTGAGCTTCTTCCCATGATAACAGAGCTCCAGCTCTAACTGAGTGACCACCATCTCTGCTACCCCATTCCCCAACGGCGAGGGCCAAGGCTGAGATCGACAAGGGTTCCTGGAAGCTTTTAACACACTCCCAGATAGATAAATGTTCCTTTCATAATGTCTCTAAAACTAAATAAGAAGCTGAAGGCAAACATACCGGGAAGAAGAAAAATAATACGCTGACTCAGAAAACAGGACGTTCTGAAGATTAAACGATGAGGTAATTTAGCATCTTCAAAATGTCCCACGATAGCAAAAGCCCAAAAAGTTGGCAGAAGCACACAGCATATATTTCATTTCTTCTTGAAGATGTCTTTTGCTCATCAATCATTGTCACATGGCTTTTCAACCAAAATCCAAAGGAACCTTTCTATTCAAAAAAGCAGAGCCTCAGCTGGGTTGGTTCTCTTCACTTCTTGAAAAACCTCAAGACCTGCCTTACGCCAGATGAGATGAAGTATCTAGTTGCTCTCCAGGGCTGTCCCTGCGACAACCATCCCGAAGCTGCCTCTTTTCTCACTCGAGAAAAGGAACGTCGCTGGAACGTCCATGTACGTTCTCCAGAGCACAGCTTCTCTCCGCCACAGGAGTCGTGACTCACGTGACAAACAGTCCTGTCTGTATCAGCGTCGAATTAAACTCCTCTCTGTCATCAGGCCTGGTCTGACGGGTCCAGAATGTGACAGAAACACATGTTGAGGCTTTATTTCCACTCGTTTCTGTGGGCAGTCCTTCAGGCCCCCTCCTCACCGATGCATCAGGCCCTCGAACAGTCACTCATCTAACCCTTATTACTTCCCATCAAACGTTTCATCGGCTCAGAGTCCTGCCTCTGTCCCCCTGTCCTGCTCCCTGCTAATGTCTCCTCTGACGTATTACTGAACCTCTCTTATCAGCTGTGAATGGGCTGAGTGCTTGGCAGACAGACGAGCGGGGGGAAAGGAAAAGAGAGGAGAGGAAAAGATAGATCGAGATCGAACAATGTGTATGAGAGACAAAGAGACAGACTGAGAACCCATGGGGTTGTAAAAGTAGCCTTGTTCAATTACTCACCACTCTACCGCTTGCCAGTACGTAGAGGACACGTTAGAAAGAGAGGCATGATTCAGCTAAAAAAAACAAAAAAAAAAAACTGCTCGGTTGTGAACACGACACAGTGACGCAGCAAATCCAGACCTACTTCTCTGATCTCATTCTCATGTCAGGACACAGCATCTCTTAAGACTATTATCTGACAACTGGTCTACAACAACACATTTTAGGACTTTTGGTAATATTATCTTACATATGGAAACCTGATACTGCCACAGAATAAAACAATTTATTAAAAATGCTAACTGTTACTTTTTTATCTCAAAATTCAGAAATTTATATTGTACTATTTTAAGTTAAGATCTCACAATTCTGACTTTCTAGCAACTACTGTATGACTTTATCTTTCACAATTTTGAGTTTATATCTTACGACTATGAATTAACTTTTTAGCAGTTCTGAATATAAATCTTGAAATTCTGCCTTTATTTCTCACAATACTGAGTTTTTATATTGCAATTTCATTTATTAACATGTCCCAATTCAGATTTTTTTTCCCCACACAACTTGACATTTTTATCTTAAAATTCTAACCCAAAATTTTTCTATATTTTTCTCAGAAAAAGAGAAAAAAAATTTCTTGGAAAGAAAGGTTGGAAAAAAAGGTCTTCAAAATTTAATCCTCGCAATTGTGATTGATTTCTAAGATATGAGTTTATATCTCTTGGTGGACACAATGCTCTGTCTGCATCATAAAATGTTTATTTCTTTTTCAATAAATGCTTTGGCACATTTTAATTTGTAGGCACTGGAGTTTTCCAGCTTCAAGAAAGGACAAAAGCTGCAATTTTTATAGCATTTTTATAAAATTATATTTCTATTTTTATGTTTATTTTATTCATTTCTGGAGCATGACTGTCCTAAAAACCTATTCAAAAACCATTCGTTTTAAAGCCTGATAGTATAGCAATTGAAAAGCGCTGCTATAACAACCCCATGGGTTCTCAATCTGTCTCTTTGTCTCTCATACACACACTTGTTCGATCTCATTCTATCTTTTCCTCTCCTCTCTTTTCCTATAGCTCAATTTGTGGAGCGCTATTTTGACCATTTTGTAAAACATCTCAATTTGCGCTCCACAAAACATCCAGGTTCGTAATTATATCATTTTTGGGTGAGCAACTGCATTAATGCTTAATGATTGGAGTGTTTTTCCAGTCCTTCACCTTCCGAGTGAATTTTAATCATCACATTAATTTCCCTCACACTCTGCTTCCTGTAAGTGAGGACCATAAATATCAGCACTTGACATTCTGGATAATTAAAGTGGGCACATTAGCTGCTGTAGCATCAACCTCACACTGTGGGAAAGTCGTGTCAGGCTATGAAGTGTTTCAGAAAGTTGTAGAAAGTTCTTCAAAGTTCTTCTTACCTGTACACTGTCCAACACCATGCCTGCCATCACCATCCCCATCCCAGCCAGCAGGTAGGGGAACAGCACTTGCAGGCAGATAGAAATGGCCGACTCATCCTCTAACTTAGCCTGGGCTGTTTTGGTCCTGTCCTCCACAGACTTTTTGGGTGGTATGGTGGGAGGAGGTAAGAGCAGGTCATTCTGCCCATCTAGACTGCCAGTCCGATCCAAACCACCCTGCCCCTTCCCTTTACCCTTTTTGGGCTTCTTGCGGCCACCTCCTTTCCTCTGCCGAACTTCATCTCCTGCCATGGTGGAGTCTTCAGTCTGCTCCCTCTGAGCAACAGAAAGTCAATTAAAAACAGCTTTTCGACAGCGATGCAGGTTCATCCAAAAAAGGGGTTAATTTGTGTCAAAACATAAAGCCTAAAGCCTAAATCTAAAACTAAATGCTTCTTCTTTTTTTTTTTTTTTTTTTTTGCATTTTTCTAATGATAAATAATTTGAGTGACAAGCTGCACAACAAATGTAAATGTTTTGTGATGTCAAGCTTTTTTTTCTTTTTTCTTGCATTATTTTAGTTCAGAAAAATATTTTATAAAATTATATAATATATAATAAATTCTACAATTTCCTATTTATTTACCAAGATTATTATAGCTCACTAAAACTAAAACCGAAACAAAAAGTCATTTAAAAAATATAAATAAAAATCACACATTTTTATTACTTTAAGTAAACATTAACTCAAATAAAATAAAATATTTCTGCTACAACATTTCTCATTTTATTTAAAAATGGAAATCAAAAAAAGAAAAGAAAATGAACAATAATAACTGATTCAAACCATCAATGATATACTAAAATGACATTGTTTATTGCATAATTCATTTACATTACCAATTCCAGACTGCTAGTGTTGAGAGCCAATTTACAAATAAAGTAAACATGTATTTTCCTTGCAGCATTTACTGTAAGTGATTTTCTGTGTAAACAGTGAAGCTGCATCCCTGGTAATGTATTCATGCATGGTAATCAGTACACAGATATTTGCATTAGTACTTTTTATCAGCTCTCCCAAGCTACTTTTAAATAGAAATATAATGATACAAATATTCAAACACAATGATCTAAACAATCTGATCTAAAAGGTTTCATTTCGACTCCGACGATACTCATGTCTTGGTCCATAAACACTGATGACACGTTGCCATAGCAATATCAAGTCGCACATTCCCATGTATACCACTGACAAATCTCACAACAACCGTTTTTCTAGCAAATACATGTATGTCACACGTTTGTGCATAGAAACGTAATGTTATAGATGAGAAGGACAGACGCGCAAATCAATGATGGGTTACACACGGATCATGATGGCTTGTGCTCCACATCAGCAATAGAAAGTCACGTAAAGAACAGCCTACCGTCTCAAATTAGCCCTTCTTTTGTGTTTATATTCATCACATTATATGAAACTTCGCTACCGATAACGATATTAATCACTGTAAATGCTTAACCGCGTTGAATCACTACTCGAAATGTTTAACTTCCTAGATAGGAAATGAATTCGCCAATAGTACTACGGAGAACGCTTAGCTCATGAATATGTATTAGTCACGTGAGGGGGCCTGGTAGGTTACGAAGCAACGTCTGCATGCATAAATTAATATTCATGAGCAGTTTTGTGATTTTGTACATTATGTGCAGGAATTCGATAGAAGACGAACTATGATGTATCCAATCAATGTATGTAAAACTTTAACCTCATAAGAAAATTTTTCACGTCTTTACATTGTTAAGAGCATTAAAAATAACATAATTTTTTACTAAACATTTTTTTTTACTAAACATTTCAAAAATGATTTGGTACCATTTTTCTTTCTGCAAAGTGTGTGTATAATGGTAATAAATGGGTTCTCTCATTGCATAGCCTATCTGCAAACTAATTTGCATATTAATATGTTTTGGTACAACATGTAGTGAACGAAGAAGTGTAATAATGTCTGAAATTAATTTAGAGACACTTTTATGGAAATGTTATAATATTTTATCATTTTTTACCCAAACTCTTTGGGGGGAAAAGGAGAAAGTGGCGCTGAAACTTCAAGTAGCCTACTGTAGGCCAGACAATCATTCAGTTAGGCTGAATTGAAACTTTAATTATTCACAAATAATAAATAGCCTAGTCAAATATTAAGAGTAGTATATTCCTAATCCAACCATTCTCTGATCCCTGTGGGAAGAAAGTTACGTGCTTCAAAAGGAAGAGACTCCTTGAACAAGAAATACATTAAAAATAATAAAAACGAAACTTCACTGCTTGTTAGGAGTCAATTTAAACCCAAATCTACTTTAAATTAGGTGGTGTTTAAGTTATAACTTTAATTTATTCATTTTATACATAGAATTGTTTGAATTCAGTGTAAAATGAATTAATAAACATGCTGTCTTTTTTAAAGTTAAGTATATAATAACGTAGGCTACTGCTCTACCTTGCATTTGTCAACACTGCACGTGTCCACGCATGCATCTAACTTCCAAAGGTCATGAAAAGTTGCATAACAGGCAGACAACTTATAATTGAATGTGTGAATGGTCCATTTTATGGGAAGCTGATAACACAAATCAATCTCAAATCCAGCTATGGTGTAAGTACAGCACAGACTTGTCCATGCAAATCTAACAAATAAACGTCTTACCTAGCACAATGCCGCAAAGCGAAGGAAAGTCGTAAGTGACCAGCATAAATCTTAAAGGGCACCGAGAATAACAGGGTGAAGTCGGATTGGAGGAGTCACAGATAGGGGGGCCTTGGAGAGTGTCTTAAATTTCATCCTGTTGGCAGTTTAGAACAACCCCCTCCTGTCTGACCTCATCTGCCACTGAGAAGATGGCGTTGACAGGGAGACCTACAGCTCCTCTCCTTTCAAAGAGCCAGTTAACCGCCTTCCATACATGTATAGCAGTCATTCCACTGTCACCAAATTTGAAATTACATTGTTTGAATTCACAGGTTTTAAAAAATCTTTTAGACCGCATTCAGTGGCATAATTATGCATCTTTAAAACATAAGTTCAGTAAGTCAGTTTACACTGAATTTACTCTGTGGTACTTCTGTTGCTGTCAAATATTGTCTCAAAGGGCTATTACATAACCACATTTTTAAATGTTTGTTTTTTTGTTTATATATTTCATAACAGTATTATGTAATGTCTTTCTCAGTTGAATTGTCACCAAATTTTGTTATTTATTTTTATGCAGGAACAAGAGAAAGAAGCCAGACTGTAACAGAATCAAAACTGATATAGATCAAAGGTCCTATAGGCAATGTCTGGATGTCAACACAAGCTCACTGAAAACTGCACAGTCCTTCAAAAAACAGTAAGTAAACGTTTCAAAACATAGTATGCTACATAAATGTCGCATGACTTGCATTACATGTGTGTAATGCTATTATTTGGGAAGCATGGATATTTTGCATTTTCAAGAATTCTGCCAAATATGCAAATGATTTCAAATCAAGCCAAACACATTGCATTGTGGGATAAACTATATTACACTTCAGTAGAGCCAGTGCACATTAACATAAGTGCTCCACGGTATTGTGTGCATACTGAAAATAGGCATTCTGTGCACAGTATATACTGTAGGAATGTGCATTAATATTACAAATATCCTCTAAATATGCTTCTGCTTCCTGTGTGATGTTGCAGTCATCCACTAGGTGGAAGTAAAGTACAGCAGAACATGTGCTTCTGTTGCTGAAAGGAAATATTCCACATGAAGGTTGTTGAGGAGAAACTGGGTTTTAGTAATTATGTGCAAACAGTGCGTTGAAATTGAAATTGAATCAGGTCAGATCAGTTGAATTGCAGGGTTTGCATGTTAATCAAGATAGAGTAAAATAAAGTGTGGGTGGATGAATTACAAATAACAAGAAGTCCCACAATGCCTCTTACGGACCTGTGATGTTAAACACCAGACTAAAACACAGTAAAACTGAAACACACACATATACGCTGTAATTATGGGTATGCTGTTGCCTGACAGGAGCGGTGGAAACTTGTCAGAGGTGCTAAATATAGCTGCTGTCCACAGTGGACACCTGTCACACACACAAACACTTACCCACAATGCTTAACTTTCACTTTACACCACCTCCCACACTCTTCCTTTGGCTTCAGACGTCCCAGCTGTTCTCCTCTTCATCTCAAACTTCAAAGCAAAAGAGAAGGAGCAAAAATGAAAGAATGTTATGCCGGGGAAAACGCACCGATCCTGTATCTATCAGTCTGTTTGACAACCAGCAAAGGGAAAAGCATATTCTGTCTGTAAATAATGCAACATTGCTTAGCGACAAAAGGGAGCATATTGCAGACATGCTGTACATGCTATACCATTTCAAACCTGTAAGTGCCCATCAAAGTCATTCAAAAGTTGACAAGTGGCGTCTTCCCACTTCCAAAGCAGGAAAAGATGGCTAATTGCTTCCTCGGAGCAGATCGCCCTCAAACATACCCCATAAAAATGTCACATCAAAAGAAATCACAGTAACAAGTAAACAGGCCCGGTTTCCACAAAAATTACAAGGCAGCGAAGCTTTTAGTAAACCCATAACTACATATGTTTAATCTCTAGCGTTCTTCACTAACATGAAGAGACTCCAACCGAGGGAATCGACAAAGAGTTCCAAGAAACACATAACCCCTAACCTTTCCTGAAATGCAGTAGCTTTGCACATGTTAACAAGGTCTTAGCGGGGAACAGATAAATCAAAACTTATTAGAAGGTTTAATAGCTTAAACTGAAATGGGATTAGTGTCAACACATTCCGAGGAGCTTAGAAGCACCCGTGGCTCGTGTAATACCCTGTAAATTTTGGCGATGTGCATTCGATAAGAAAAATCTTCAGCAAATTGGATCATTTACTGAAACAGAAGCTACACCGTGATCGTGAACACTACATGTTTCCTTCAGCCTGAGCTCAGCTTCTCAAATGACCTCTCGGCTCTGCGTTCATAGCGTGGTGATCACATGGCTCTGATTCCAGACCTCTGAGGTCACGTTCTGGATGTGAAGGTCAGGACAGCGTTCTACTTTGAGCTGTTAAAGATGATAGGCAAACTTTCAAAGTGCACTTCATTGTAACATCAACACTGGTTGCTAACCGAGCAACAGCACTGTTGTACCAAACGTGACGGCTCATGTTTCTGAGCCCTAACGTGTATGAAAACGTGGTTTGATCCAAGTGAGAAGATGCCTGCCATGGCCCATGCTGAATGAAGGATAAGAAGATTTTGTCTCAGGGTAGAATATGATCTTGGGTTATTACCAAATGAACAGCCTGTGTGATGTTGCAACAGAACGAAGGCATGATTTTATTATAGGGACAGTTCAAATGGAGAAACCTGAGGTTAAGTGCCTCCTCAAGGGCACAGTGGGCTCGCTCCTGGCAGCGAATACACCACAGAGGTCTGTAATAAACATAGAAAGTGTTGCGGTAGCATTCCCATTCATCTCAATTGCAGTAACTCAGCTTCTGTAGCACATAACCCCCTTGAAGTATGCAGCCTAGAGGATGCAGTCTTTGCTTGATGGTCACTCGGTTTTAGAAACATGTGACTGATGACTTGTCAAAAGCCAAAAGTTAATTTCTCTGTTTTAAGAGCCCTGCGAATGTAACTGCTTCATTGGAGAACATTTTCTTTAATATAATTAAATATTTGTTTTGGGGAAAAGCATTGAAAGGCCATCAATAGAGAAACATGCTTTTTGTCAACATAATGATGTACAGTAGTTATGACTCTAATAAACAGAGCACTACAGTGACTAGACACTTTTCAGAGGCCTTGGCTCCAGAAGTTTTTTTTTTTCTTTTTCATTTAAACCTTTCTTTGATATAGTTCTTAGCCAAAACAAATTAATAAAAAGAGCACTCTGAAAGCAATCATTCGAAGCAGAATCAGAATAAAAACGTATGTAATTTATGTCATTTATGAATTACAATCCCATGAAACATTTCAAATGATGCACTCAGATGCAGATCAGAAATAAAGGTAACCAATGTATAATACAATATAATCCACAACCATATTATTTAGTGCAACTGCTTTTTTACTGTATTAAGTGCAACATTAATAATAAAAAGGAAAGTTTCTTAAACACTAATTCTGCATAAATACATTTTTGAATGATCAGTAATGATGCTTTAAAAATTCATAGGAATTAACTATATTTATGGGAAAAAGAGAAAGCCTTACCTGAAAGTATGAAGCAATTGTAAACTTGAAGTTTGAGAATAGTTTACACAGATGTTGATAGCAAGCTGCTAGCATTAGGTAGTGCATTGACAGCATGATTTAACAAGCTGTTAGCCTGATGTTGCATGGTACTGGCATGTTGCTGTCATGTTTCTAACGTGATTAGCATGTTGCTTGCATGTTTTTAGCAACGTGTTGTTAACATGGCGCTAGTAGAAAATAGATTCATTATTTTAAAATAAATAGATGAAATTGTATTATATAATTTGCAATGCATAATGGGAGTTTGACAGACATTTTTTTCTCTTTATATATTAGGGGTTATGTTATTCATCTAAAAATGTGTCTGTTTAGTATGAGTTTTTGTGTGATGTTAAAATTGCAATGACTGATTGCTTCAACAGAAGCATGTAACATTGATTAACATCCTCCAAGCTCATGGTTCATCTGTCTGTCAAGGTTTATACATAATTGTTAAAAAATTGATTTCTCTAGGAAGAAAATGAATGAGATTTTTATTTCCAAAACCCAACCCAGGAATGTTCCAGTTACAGGCCCTGCATTGTAACCGCTACAACAAAACCCTACCACATTACTGGCTATCTCTGTGGGTACTATGGAGTGCATACATTATGCATGGATTCACAGTTTCCAAGATAAGCGCGCATGCCGAGGAATTGTCGACTTTGTGCACGCCAGCTCTTTGCAGACAGAGTTCGTTCTAATATGAAAATCATCCTGACTATGCTGATCATGATGTTAGCCACAGGATAAATGCGGTGTAACTGTTTTCCACCTCTACTCCCACATTTCTTCTCTTTCCCACAGCGCTGCTTACTCTTGCTTAGCGTGCTCAGATCGGCCGCAGCTGTTCGTGTGGGTCTCCACCCTCTCCAGCAGAGCTCCATTACATAACGTTACAGAGTGATTGATGAGCTCTCAGATTTCTGCACACTGCCAAGTGTCCATTCTCTCCCTCTCTCTCTCTGTCCTCGGTCCAGTCTTCTGTGTAAACTTTCCCATCTCCCGTCGCTTTCTTACCTCAATCTATTCTTCTTCAGAGTAGGACAACGAGGAGGCAAAGCAAGTCCTGCAGAAATACAAATGATAAGACGGGGCACAAGTGCAAATCTGAGTCATCCAGTTTTATGAGCTTAATCTCATTCATGTCATAACACGCACCGAGCTGATGAAATGACATGTATTGCACTTGCAGCACTCTTAGCAAACAGAAAGGTCTCCTGAGGAGACTTTTTCCAAGCAATGTTACATTTCTTGCATTGCTGTTCACTCACTACTGGCTTTTCTGCAATAGCCCAGAGTGTTACTCAATTCTTATATGTGGCCAGACCATTAAACATCTGTTATCAGCATTTTCACTCTTATCAGATCAAATGTTTGAACATTGCTGTGCAGCAGAAAAAGAAAAAAATCTGACTTTGCAAGAGAAGAGAGGGGGAAAACTTCTGTAATAGATTTCATGGGGATAGTGAGCTGTTCTTTCTTTGACTTCACATCATTGAACAGGAGATAGCAGAACAAGCTTTAGTGCTTTTTGGGGAATGTTATGGCACTCAAAGGTGTGGAGAGACATGCTCACTCTTAATTAAACTTTCAGAAAATTGTCATAACTTACCCTGAGAGATGACAGATGCTAATTAATATTCAGTAGAGTGAGCGAAGGCAGCATTACTATTGCTTTAGCTCATAATTAGAGGTGAGGATTTGAATCTTAAATGAAGGTAAATTTCATTTGAGCACATAACTCATCCTCAACTGCACTGTACGCTCATGAGGGGTAATTCAATTACCCGGATACCCAGACAACTTTTCCAACAGATCATGCTTGTTTTTGTTTTTTTATATAAAATCTCATTATCTCAGCATCAGAGGATCAGAATATCCTATTGTAAAAGGTTTCTTATAACAAAAATGTAGTCATGACATAAAGTGAAAAACAATAAATAGTACTTAGTTTCAGATTGAATATGGATTATGGAATCACTTTACATCATTCTCACAATAAATGACAACATGTTTAAACATTGGCAGTAAAATAATCAGAATTAATTGATTCTCTGATTGATATCATTTTTTTAATTAACGTTTTTATTATATATGAATTATTAGATCTTCAATTAACAAACCCCTGCGATTACTTCATGGACCCAAGTTTGGGGTCCTTCTTATTGTTGCTAAAACTGGAAACTGTCTTTGTTTTGGGAGTATTGGGTAGTATCTTTATGGTTTTAAAAAGACATTTTGTTACACTACAATTTTTTTCAGATACTGTATAGTGATGATGACACACAAGAAAAAGGTCACTCTGAGTCACGCTCTAAAACTTCCTGCTTGAGGTTATAGAACACCACCGCAAAACCTGAAGAAAAATGAGGAAACTCATCTGGAACATCTTTGAGTTGCAAAGCAGCTCTGAGTAGTCTGGATGTGAGACCCGTCCTGCACTTCATTTATAGCTGATTCTTTGAAGTTACTTTGTTTTAAATATCTAAAAATGCCTGTCTGTTCAACATTTAGCTTTTGTTGGTCTGTCAAGAATACAATATCATTTGTATTTTTGTTGAGCGAAAGCAGATAAAATCACAAGAACCTCTTCCATCTGCAAATGGTTCTTAAAGTGTGTAATTTTTTCTCCATCAGCAGCAGCAAACAAATTCTGAAAGAAAGAAAAAAGGTTCTCAAACACTCCCTCATATTTCATTGTCGATAAACAGGTCACGCCATTTTGTCCATCCCAATTGGGCCACCCAAATAAACACATTTTAATTGGTGCTGCTCATTTGGTGCAGAAATGACACACTCCGCATACAAACCTGACATTTTTCATGATTAGCCAAAAATGTCATGTAGTGTTAATGAAGTTCACTAGAGAAAGATGTGCAGTTACCCTTTCAGTCGAATCACTTCGACGTTACATATGGGAACTCGCCAGAGAGACCGATTTGCCTTTGAGCT
>JAUMHG010000072.1:14389991-14401293 GCA_032359395.1 Enteromius anoplus
AGCTACATACCTTCTATGTACATATCAGAGAACAATTTAAAATATTCTCTCAATGCATTCTATGGCACCTTTAATATCTCACAATTTGTGCATTTCTTCTCAAAAATGTGAGTTTATATCTCACAAGTAGGGGTGTAACGGTTCACAAAAATCACGGTTGCGTTCGATAAGATACAGTGGTGTCACGGTTCGCTATGATTTCGATGCAGCAAAAAAAGTATAAAAACTAATTTATTTTATTTATTTTCACATTTTTATTTATTACAACTAACATAAAAATATGTTAACATACAGCATGTTTTGCGCGCACAAGCTCTTTATTTTCAACAGAGCCGCGCAGTTTAAAATCCAAAATAGTAATTATTTTGTAACTGACAGCGCTTTGTGGCTGAGACTAAATCTTACGCCTAGTCAGAGGGAGGTGTAAACTTTTCGATTTGCTCCGACATTATTCGTTTTTAGGATTCATGTCTGTTAGTTAATTATTACAGCAGACAATCATGAAGCTCTGTGTGGCTCCATCTCCAAAACTGTTATTTTTCAGGAAAAAAGTTATTAAACACTTTATGGTGAAAGTTGGTACCTTATATTGCTATCATATGCTGTTGTGTACCAACATTAACACAACATTTGCCCAAAATCATGTTTTATCAGAGATACGGGATGTATAACTTTGTGAGCAGGGAGATTACGCTCTTTGATATGAACGGTACGGATACAGACGTCGCTGCTGCCAGTCTGCCGTCGCCTGGAGCCTTTTGACAAGAGACTCAGCTTCAGGAGCTAATCAAAGCTAATGATTGCAGTTACATACGTCTTCATAAACTCTATTTTAAACGTTAAAGCGATGAGTGATGCAATACAAAAATAAAACGATAAGACGCTGTCTATAGGCGGACATTAATCTGCACGCAAAGAAAATTCAATTAAAATAGTTCAGTTTTGTGTTTGGTGTCAAAATGATTATATTTCGTTTTGTTTTTTAATTAAGATAATTAAGGAATGTTTGGAGTATTTTTCGTTTGTTTATTTAAACGTCAATCAAGTCTCCTATTATTTTATTATAGTGACAAGATCAACAAAACGTTGTGATTTTATAGGCCAAAATATATAAATCTTTCTTAACCTGCCGCCTTCATTTTTGATGTTTATTTGAAGAAATCTGTCATGGAACGTAAAGGGAGACTTCAGATAGAAAAACAGGCTTGTTAGTTAATGTTTCCTCTGTGAAATCATGGCGCGGTGGCTTCACTTGTTGAAGCGCGAGCTCGTCTCAGCTGTATCCATAACTGCGAGAGAATGAGTCAACGGGGACGCCGGGCATAGCTGTGCCTGATTGTAGTTCTAGTTGGTGCAACAGGTGTAAATATTTATCGTAAAGCTGAACGTTGCAAAGTCCAGCATAGTTTATTATGTCTAGCTGGTGCAACCGGCCCCAGGTTATACAGCTGGATGCTGCTGGAATTGGTCGTGGCTTCAAAGGGCAAGAGGTGTACACTTATTTAAGGGATGAACACACGTCTTTAGACAAATGTCAATACAGTATTTTTTCAGAACCTGTGCTTGGCTTATTATTCCATTCAACTTATTTGGCTACTGTAAAATTGGCAATGCTGCGGGGATAGTTTGTAACGTTAATGTGAGTGTTTCTGGTTCTCGTCTGTTTGGGGGTGGGAGGAGCAGACAACACAAAGCCTGTCCCGTCGCTTGCGCTGCCTTGTTGAGCTTAAGACTGAAAACATAATATTTTACAAACTTTATTTTATTTCTTCTGAATCGTTCTGGTCCGTATGCGTACCGAACCGAAAGCCTCGCACCGAACAGTTCAATACGAATTCACGTATCCTTACACCCCTACTCACTTTTTTCCTCACAAATGTGCAAGTTTATGTCTCACAGTTTGAAAAATAAAAAAAAATTGAATAATTCTGTCAGATAAAAAAAAATTGCAATTACCTTTGTTTAAGTTATTTTTTTATTGGTATAAATACTATTCGATATTGTTTGAAATGTTGAAGAAGAAGTTCATGCATAAATATTTATGGCCTCAAACGGACTTCTCTCTCGTAGCTGGGAGCGGCGTGTGGACCCGATGGGCCGGGTGTATTTTGTGGACCATATTAGCAGAACCACCACGTGGCAGCGGCCCACGATGGAGACGGTGCGAAACTACGAGCAATGGCAGCACCAGCGCAGTCAGCTGCAGGGAGCCATGCAGCAGTTCAACCAAAGATTCATCATTGGGGTGAGGAAATTAAACACATGCATTTCTCTTCATATCTTAACATATACACACAGTTCAACAGTGTTCTCCTGTACTTGCAGGATCAGGTTTCAGCCACCCAGAACAAGGAGTTTGACCCGCTGGGACCTCTTCCACACGGATGGGGTGAGAGAGCCACAAACCCTCCTTTCATTTCCTGGAAAAACTGCTGTAAAACTGTACCCTCTTTTGTAATATGCTGGACTAGCAGCTACTCTTTATTGTTCTGGTAACCTTATTATCTGCACCTGCGAAGCAGCACTAAATATAGCCGCTACATCCTTCAGTGTCCCAATTTAACAAATGAGAAGGGCTTGCACTGCGTAAACCAGCTGGGGAAAATAGCTCAAACGTTGAAAATAGCTCTGAGTGAAAGTTTGCAAAGGCTTAATCACATCTTGGCTCCATTATTTCTTGCTTTCCTCCTGGTGTCTCCTTCTGTCTCGCTCTCAGAGAAGAGAACGGACAGCAATGGCAGAGTTTACTTCGTTCAACACACAAGCAGAACGACGCAGTGGGAGGACCCGCGCACACAAGGGTCAGATCCTCTCAAATGACAATTTACAGAGAGGCACAATTAAGTCACATTTATGACCTTAGATGACACTTTTAGACATGTTCTGTAGACGCTGATATTTCCATTTGCACTGTAAAAATGCACTGTCCATAAAAAAACAAAATTGTTACAATTTAAAAAAAAATAACAATTACTTTTGAAATTTGAATTTGAAACATTTAAATTCAACATTTTTAATAGTTGTATAATAGTCATTTTTAATCATCTTATCTGATAGTGAGGCACAAACAGTATTTATTTAAATAACAAATTATTGCCCAGTTCATTTCATCATTTTTAAACTGATGCCTATTGCTCACGGCTCTGTTTCTGTGTTGTACAGTTTGCTAAATGATAAGCCGCTGCCGGAAGGTTGGGAGATGAGGTTCACGGTCGATGGCATCCCGTACTTCGTAGATCACAACCGCAGAACCACCACTTACATCGACCCACGGACTGGAAAATCCTCTCTGTAAGTGCAGGCACCCCCCCCCCCCCCCCCAACACGCTCTTTACCCAGACGTGCCTAGATAATGCAGTTCTGCCAGGCTTCCCTGCATTTTTTCCAGCACTGCATTATGATGTCAGGAGCGGTTCACTCAGGCGTTATGATTTTAGCAGCAGTTTATTGTCGTAATATGATGTTTGGAGCCCTGTTGCATTCACAGTTGCATTATGATGTTAGCTGCGGTCTTGATCGTCGCATTATGATGTTTATGATGACTATGCTAACAGGAGTGCTGCTTTAACCTTGCGTTGCCATGTCGGCAGCAGTATGGCTTCCTTTTCTTTTTACCGATGAAATGCTTTTCAAACCCTTTTATAAAAATCAGATTGTACATGTCATTTGTGACCTTGAGACTGGCATTTATTGTTGTGCTTTATTTGGCTTCGATTAGAGATGCTCAGTGATCTCTTTCAGGCGAGACAGTCTGTGTTCATCAGTCATTACATGCATAACAGGAAAAACGGGTTTGTGCGCCTCAGGAGTGAAACTGCATTCGATTATGATCTGCTGTGATGACTCAGCTCAGAGAATGCAGACACACCTCTCTCTCAGAATGTGTGTATTAATCCACATCAAGTGTTTCGAAGACACAAAGCGATCCTTTACGTCAGAGGAATGCGAGACGCGCTGCTGATGTCAAAGTACTCCCAACAGACAAACATCTGTGCTCCGTGTTACCCGCCACGAGCTTTAGGATGAACACTCAGGGCATCTAGATAAGACTTTTACGAGGATGTTTTCAGCTGTGCGTTTAAGAAGTAACCAGGAAGGATTAGCATGCACAGTAATTATCGTGATTGTCATGTTTAACATTACATCATAAAGACATTTTGCTGTGGTGCTTTAGATTTAGTCCTGAACAATATATGACACAGTTTTAATGTATATTGTGTTCGCATCATAAACATTTTCACTCTTCCCTTCTGTGCAGTGAGAACGGCCCTCAGATCACATACGTACGAGACTTCAAAGCCAAAGTTCAGTACTTCAGATTCTGGTGTCAGGTGAGGATCTCCTCCAGTTCTGCAGTTTGTTTTTATGCATGGAGAAATTGTTTTAATGAAGAAGTTGGTCAGAACAATAAGGGAATAGTTCACCCAAAACAGAACATTTGTTGCAGGTTGTATTCACATTCAGGATATCCAAGATGTAGATGAGTTTGTCTTTTCAATCATGTGTGGAGAAATTCAGCCATCATTTTCTCCCCAATGGATGCTCTGCAGTGAACGGGTGCTGTCAGAGTGAGAGTCCACACAGCTGTAATGTGTTTATCCGTTGCTTGGACTCTCACTCTGACATCACCCGTTAACTGCAGAGCGTCCATTGGTGAGCAAGCGATGCAATGCTACACTTGACTAAATCTGATGAAAAAATAAACTAATCTACTTCTTAGATGGCTTGAGGGTAAAGTTTTAAAAATGAGTATTTCAGTTCTACTGAAATAATCTTTTACAAATTGATTTGATTGTTTTCAATTGTTGTTTTTTTACAGCAATTAGCAATGCCACAGCACATAAAGATCAACGTCAGCCGTAAAACGCTGTTTGAAGACTCATTTCAGCAGGTAAAACTAACCGTTGTAAAATCTAATGAGCTAATTATCAAAATCAGATGTGTTATCTAAGAGAGATGTGTGAGGACTGGGATTGAGAACCGCTGTCATAGAGCCTGTAAATGTCTTAAAACACGCTAGGCAGTCTCTGAGATGTGAAATGACATTGTTCTGGTGTGTCCCTACAGATCATGAGCTTCAGCGCTCAGGATCTTCGGCGCAGACTCTGGATCATCTTCCCTGGGGAGGAGGGGCTTGACTATGGGGGCGTGGCCAGGCAAGTTTCATATTTCTCTCTTTCTGGAGAATTGATCGTTTTCACGTGACGTCACACAGTTATAGGAACGACCCCCCCACAGACCGTCAGTAGTTTGTATTAAAGGAAAACTCATTCTCCAACTCCCCCAGAGTTAATACGTTTTTTTCAACCGATCTCCAGGTCCAGGCAGTTTTAGCATAGCTTAGCATAGATCATTGAATCTGATCAGACCAGAAGCATCTGGTTGAAAAATGACTAAAGAGTTTCAATATACACTGCTCAAAAAGATAAAGGGAACACTTAAACAAAACTATGTAGCTCAAAGTCAGTCACACTTCTGTGAAATCAAACTGCTCACTTAGGAAGCACCACTGATTGACAATCAATATCACATGCTGTTGTGTGAATAGAAAAGACAACAGGTGGAAATTATAGGCAATTATCAAGGAGTGCTTCTGCAGGTGGTGACCACAGACCACTTCTCAGTTCCTGTGCTTTTGGTTGATGTTTTGATCACTTCTGAATGCTGGTGGTGCTTTCACTCCATGAGGGTGGTATGATGGCCCGACATCCACAGGTGGGGATTGTGCTTACAGGCCAACACAGTGAAGGACGTATGACATTTACCAGAGAACAAGAGAGGCATTTTTTTGGAGGGCTGCTCTCCAGAGGTAGCCTGACTGCCATTAGGTACCGAGATGAGATCCTCAGACCCCTTGTGAGACCATATCCCGGTGTGTTTGGCCTTGGGTTCCTCCTAATGCAAGACAATGCTAGACATCATGTGGCTGGAGAGTGTCAGCAGTTCCTGCAAGACGGAGGCATTGATGCTACGGACTGGATGCCCGTTCCCCAGGCCTGAATCCAGTTGAGCATGTGTGGGACATCATGTGTCACTCTATCCACCACAGACTGTCCAGGAGTTGATTCTTTAGTCCAGGTCTGGGAGGAGATCCCTGTGAAGACCATCCTCCACCTCATCAGGAGCATGCCCAGGTGTTGTAGGGAGGTTATACAGGCATGTGAAGGTCACACACAGTACTGAGATTCAGTTTGACTTGTTTTAAAGACATTACATCAAAGTTGGATCAGCCTGTAGTGTGTTTTTCCACTTCAACTTAGAGTGTGACTCCAAATCCAGACCTCCATGGGTTAATAAATCCTTTGTTGTCAGCACATTCAACTATGTAAAGAGTAATTTAATTAAAGTAAAATATTTAATAAGAACATTTAATTCATTCAGATCTAGGATGTGTTATGTTAGTGCTCCCTTTATTTTTCTGAGCAGTGTATTTCCTATTTTAAACTTGACTCTTCTGTAGTTATATCTTGTACTAAGACCGGCGGAAAATAAAAAGTTGCCTTTTTGAATAGGAACTATACTCTCATTACGGTGTCATAATCAAGGAAGTGCTGCTGCCGTAACAGGGCCTCAGCAGACGTAGTGATATCACACAGCACCTGTGGAAAATAGCTTGAAAGACACGCTTCCTGTGCAAGCAAGAGTGCCTGGCTGATTTCAGATGCTGTGTGATATCAGTTTATAAATATACCCATATAATATATATATATATATTACTACAGTTATAATATTATAATATATTTAAAATTTAGTTTATTATCTTATTTGATAATAATCACAATTATTATTGTAATTCTTACTTTTTAGTCAAAATATTCATAGAATTTGTCAGAAACAGTGTGAATGAGAAGTGGGGGAATATATATATTTTTAGCTCTGTTGTCCAGGGTCATTATTGGTAACTAAAACTGATCATAACATTTAAACTATACAAAGTGTATTATTACTTAGTTAAAATAAAGGTTAACTGAAATAAAATAACATAAAAGCATATCAAATAAAGCATAAACATGTTTTATTTCAACTTGAAAATAACTAAAGCTAAAATTGAAAGAAAAATAATTGAAACTATGGAAATATAAAACAGCGTCTCAGTTATACTAACGTCGAAGTTCACTTTATGGTTACTTAAAGAGGTTTAATTTGGTTCCTGTAAAGAGTAAGCCCAAATGTGAATATGCAAATGTAAGAAAAAAAGTGTTGAGGCCTCTCATGTTCTTATGCAGTGCTTTTTAATTTGTTTAGGAGTGATTTAGGTTTGGTGAGTCACACTGCGTTGCTTGTGTCCGCTGTGGTGCTGTAAATTAAATCATGTTGTATGTTTTGTTCAGAGAATGGTTCTTCCTGTTGTCTCACGAGGTGTTGAACCCCATGTACTGCCTGTTTGAATACGCTGGCAAAGACAACTACTGCCTCCAGATAAACCCCGCCTCCTACATCAACCCCGACCACCTCAAATACTTCCGCTTCATTGGACGCTTCATTGCCATGGTAACGCTGCCTCGCCATATTTGGCCAGTGTCAGATTGTATTTCAAGTGGTGCGATGTTAAACAACTGTTTGTGTTTCTTTACTGGGTTTGAACATTTAGGAAGATTATATCGGCCAAGACTGTTAAGCTTTTATTCTGTGTGTTTCCTGCAGGCCTTGTTTCATGGGAAATTCATTGATACGGGCTTCTCGCTGCCGTTTTACAAGCGCATCCTGAACAAGCCCTTGGCTCTGAAAGACCTGGAGTCCATCGACCCGGAGTTTTACAACTCTCTTATATGGATCAAGTCAGTTTCCCATCTTTACTGAACACATGAATACTCATTATGAATAAGCATAATGCGTTACAGAAGTGTATGTGGTACTATGGTAGTGTAATATATATCATAAGGTTAGGGTTAGGTACTTTTTGGGTATGTTTTGTAAAAAATAAAAAAGAAACATCAGCAAAATACTTAAAGAATATGAGTATTAATAATATTCATGACGTAACATACATGAAACAAAATGTATACGTAAATGTATATATTTAATATATGTTGAATAGAAACAACATTTAAATATATAGATCTTTGTTATTATATAATCCTATTATTATGTAATTGTTTTTTTTTTATAAATATGTATGCATGTATGTATTTTTTTATTTATGCATTGATCAATTTACTATATAAAATATTTTTTCTTCCAAAAATAAATGTAAATTTAAATAAATTATTAATACTACTTCTAATACTACTACAAAAAATGTGAATAAAATTCACTTTATAAAATGTCCACTTTAAATTTCTGAGTAAAGTTGCATTAATTAAAAAGAGCTACATTTAATAAGTCTTTAAAAAAAAAAGCCAGATTAAAAAAACATTATAAATATTACCTTTATTGATATATTATTAATTTATAAATGTAAATTATTCTAACAATTAATCATGTTTCTGATATGCTTTAAATACAGGTAAAAACTTTATTGTTAATCTTTTTTAAATGTTTGCCTTGATTAACTTGAATAATTGTATACGGATATATACTTTTAGTTACTGTTATAAGCTGAGTTTGTATTATGAGTTCTTGAGTGTGTGGTGTGACTATAAGCCCTAACGTCTGAAATGAAGCTCAGCGTGATTGATTTCAGTCCTGAATGCCTTTGTGTGTGTGTGTGTGCTGTGTCAGGGATAATAACATCGAGGAGTGCGGGCTGGAGATGTTTTTCTCGGTGGATAAGGAGATCCTGGGTGAGGTGTCGACTCACGAGCTGAAGCCGGATGGCGGGAACATCCAGGTCACGGAGGAGAACAAAGAGGAGTACATCAGGTGCCCGTCTCGGTCTCATAATGAAACACTCTGGATGCTAAATAAAGCCAGACCCCACGCTGACACACATAAAGCCGTCTAGATTCTTTAGTACCGGGCATGCTGATGTAGTTATAAAGGATTGTATTCATTTTAATTGTCAAGGTGCAGTTAGTGATGATGATGATATAAAGAAGGAGCTCAGTCCGTTTCTTCATTTCAATAGTGTAGACTTAACATATCGGGCTGCGCGGTTCTTGCTAAAATGTCAATAGTGATTTTTTTTCTACATAGGAACTGAGATGCAATTCTCATACACAATTCTTATTTTTTTCAACCAAAAAGTATTGCACCAAAAAAAAAAACAAAACACCACAGAACATTCAGTGAGTGCTAGAATACCAAACATAGTCTCTTTTCTTTATTTTAGACCCCTTAAGTGAAATGTAAAAGCGTTTAACATAAATTGCAGAACTTAAAGAGAACGTTAACAATAATAAATAAAACCTAAATCGAACCTGTGCTTTTTACTCCAGTTGTCACAGAACTTTAAAGGAACCTTTGATAGCGGAACACGGCCAATGAGAGGGAGGAATACAGTTTTGATTGGTGACCTAATAGTGTTTGGTTATCCTAAATAGAGGTAAAAAGGTTAACAGAATATGTATAAATACTAGGGTTGGGCATAGATTTATTTTTTTAATCTAGGTTAATTTTGAAATTAATCTAGATTAAAATGCCTCATTTGAATTCTGGCAAAGTGAATTTGGGACCCCGGCAAATATAGGAATGGGGCCCTACATTTGTACACATTTACTTCAATCAACCTTTAGGTTCCTTTTTTGTTGTCAAAGTTGCTGCAGCACAGTGGTGCCCCATAGTTATGTCCAGTGTTTCTACAGTTTTCATCTACATATTATAATTCTTTCATTAACATTTACATATAGGCTACACATAAGATAACGACAACAGCGGTGCTTGCATGTGAAATTAGTCACAATTAGTAGAAATTTGTACCTCGTTTAGTACTGAGATGTAAATTTGCAGACGCTCCCTAAAGCAGATTAGGCGAATATTAAATGTAAAATGAGACATAACTTTACCGCGCTGCATTTTCCCCGGTGCGTTTTCTTTTTTAAAAAAATCGTTTAGAAATAAACCGATCATCGTTTAAACTGGCAGTTGCCTACCTTTGCCTAATTGATAAGTCCGCCCCTCTAATTTTGCTAGGTATACATCCGCGCTAAAATATCAAGGTCAAAGTCAACCCAACTTTGTGAATAGATTAACGGCAATATTTTTTTTATCGCGTGATAAGAGTCTCGCGTTAATGAAGCACGTTAACGCAGATAACGGCCCACCACTAATAAATACACACTGAAATGTTAGCTGGCCATTAAGTGCATTTCAAACCAGGTTCTGTATTGATGAGCTCTTCCTCTGAAGACAGCTAGGCAGCTCGCTAGAGTTTGGAACAGAGTGTATGCCTCCTCAGGTGTAGAGTGTGTGTGTGTGTTGGTTGTAAATGTCCTGTTGTGTGTGTGTGTTCAGGCTGGTGGCGGAGTGGCGTCTGTCTCGTGGTGTCGAGGAACAGACTCAAGCCTTCTTTGAAGGATTTAATGAGATTCTTCCACAGCAGTACCTGCAGTATTTCGATGCCAAAGAGCTGGAGGTGAGAGACGCTGATTTAAAACCCCTTAAATCCTCTGCACAGAGCTGCTTCATAAATATATGTGCACTCGAGTCACATTTCAGCGTATTTGAAAGTCATTGCATAACATAACAAAATGCAGTGGCATTCTTAAATATTTGGGATATATGTGCAAACACTTTAATACATGCACTGTACAATCCAAAACACACTTCATCTCATTTAAATACTTCTGTATCTATTCTGTAATTAACTGTGTTTGTTTGTCGTAGGTGATGTTGTGTGGAATGCAAGAAATAGATCTAAATGACTGGCAGAGAAACACCATTTACAGACATTACACCTCCACCAGTAAACAGATCTTGTGGTTCTGGCAGGTAATGACACAAAAATCTGCATTTTATATGAATCATTTTTCAGACTGCAACAAGACACTGTCTCTTTTCTCTTTAGTTTATTAAAGAGATGGACAATGAGAAGCGCATGAGACTGTTGCAGTTTGTCACTGGCACCTGCCGTCTGCCTGTCGGAGGCTTTGCAGACCTGATGGGTGAGTTACTGGGATGGTCATGTGAAATTTTATTTACATAACAAAATGAATCAGCGTGCACTGTGCATTAAACTACTGTTACGCCACTCATAGCCTACTGTATATATAAATGTGTATATGGCCACATGTAATAACACAACTCGCCTGTAAACGTTCAGGACTCACAACAACGTTCTGTAACGGGGCTCGCCTGTAAACGTTCAGGAATCACACCAGCGTTCTGTAAACGTTCAGGACTCGCACCCGCGTTCAGGACTCACACCCGCATTCTGTAACGGAACTCGCCTTTAAACGTTCAGGACTCACACCCGCGTTCTGTA
>JAUMHG010000072.1:14434096-14444536 GCA_032359395.1 Enteromius anoplus
TAACTCTGTGTGTTTTGTGACTGTTTTCATGCCCGGACTTCATTCCCCAGAATGCACCTCTCCCCACAGCTGTTTTTAGTTTCTAGCCTTCCCGTGTCTCAATCGTTACAGAGACGATGAAGAATATTAATGCAGCTCTTTCTTATACATCGACTGTCTGTATGTCAGTCTCCAAAAAAACACCAAAATAGTGCCGGAAAATATCAATAAATTACCAAAACAGTGTTTTACAATATTTAAGCACTTCGCAGTTCAGTTTAACACTCATGTTGCATTTCCAACTCCTTTAACCTGATTTTTTTTACCTATTTTTTTTTTTAATTGGACTAAAACTTACTGACTTTAATCACAAATACTTCTTATTCCTTTCTTTTTTTCCCCACCTTTGGTTGTTTCCAGTCAAAAATGACTGACTTGCAAAACTTACCCATACATTTTTCTGCTATGCAGTATTATTACCAAATCATTGATTCAATCCTTTTATCGGTTATTTTTCTTTAATTAGCACGTTTTGTATTTATTTTTGAGAACGGCTGATATAGGCCTCGCTGATCTGGGCTGCGTTCTCCGATAACGTTGTCTCTTAGCGCGCTATGCAGACTCAAAAGGTACCTTAACTGCAGTTATACCTTTCTCTCCCAACTATATCTTAGGATGTTGCTTAAGGTAAACCTTCTTAAGTGCGACCTTAGAAGGTGCTGTCCATGCAGGAGGTGCTGAATAGGTTGATATCAATGCCTCAATGACTGATTGTGCGCTCTTTCCTTCACAGCGGTATAAGTAAAGTATGGAGAAAACAACGTTCTTTATAAAGAAGCGTTTTAGAAATAGTACGAACTGCATTTACAGAGGCTCATTTAAATATGTACGTGCAGAAATAAATACATGTATGTGTTTATAATTAAGCAAGTGTGAAATCCTATTTATTGTATCATTCGCTAGTGTCCACACAACGGTCTCCATTACAGAAGGTAAGGCAAAACTTAAGAAGGAAGTAGCGTTAAGGTGGTTTTGGAGAACGCTGCCCAAGTCTTTGTCGACACTAAATGTTGCACAAATATTTTCCCCTCTTTTTTTTCCAATGAAAAGCCTGTTTAAACTTTTATTATATATATATATTTTATTATTATTTATTTTACAACAAATAGGATTACCAGTGCAGAACAAGGGTTAAAACAAGTTTCCTCATCAGAAAACAATTTGATATAGTCTAATTTTATACCACTTTTAAGGTGCCTCGTTTTGAAGCTTTGGTCTCAATATAATCGCTTGGAGACAGAGCAGCAAGGACATTCTTCAAAATTGCTCCTTTTGCAATCCCTGTATCAAAGAAAGCCCTGTGGGTTTACCAACAATGTTTGGCAGAATACCATACCCCATTTAGCAGAGATGAAGTTATTAATACATCCCTTCACTGCTTTATATAATGCTATTTCCCATATTCTCAGTAATAACCTTTTGCTTAAACTGTAAAAGGTGTCTGCAGTGGGCATACAGACAGAGAAATACACGGAATAATTCAGTAATCTTCATGGAGACGGGCCTCAGCTCTCCAAACACATGAACATCTCTTTCCTTTAGAACAACAGCGGCTCAGTTTGTTGCGGGGTGTTTATTGATTGTGAAAGGGCATCAATAGTTTAAACATCAAACCCATTTCCCCTCAGAAAAACACACTCTGTACCCGTAATGTACAATGAGCTCTGCTTCTGAACACTGCACTAGAAATCTATTCTTAACGCCGGATCAGGTCGGCTATCGATCCATCACTGTTATTAATAAGTCAAACTCTGCGCTGAGGCACGAAACTAAAATAATCCCTGCTTGTCTCAGCTCTCGGTGGAAACGCAGCGCTCTTCTCGTCCAGAAACACTTCGTCTACTGACCAGCCAAAGCTAATGCATTGATTTACACAGACCAAAGCTTCACTGAGCGCTGTGTACAGTACGAGACGCTTTCTGACAAACATAACATGCACAAAGTTTTAAGAAAGAGTTAGCAGTTGTGAGCTGTTGTCATGCTCGCTCGAAAAAAACTTGAGTTCGGTTCGCTGAAAATTGACAAATTTGCCATTAATTGTTAAAAAGCTTAGAATATGGATTTTATGCTTGATATATATATATATATATATATATATATATATATATATATATATAAACACTGCTGTTTGGGGATGGTAGTGTTTTTGAAAGAAGTCTCTTCTGCTCATTGAGGCTGTGTCTATTTGATTAAAATCTTTTAAAATAACTTTTTTCTGGGATGTTCAGCATCATTACTCTAGTCTTCAGTGACAAATAATCCTTCAGAAATCACTATAATATGATTGATAATTTGCTGCTCAAGAAACATTTCTAATTATCATTAAACATTTAATTTTTTCTTACATTTTTGCTCATTTGTCTTTTTTGTTTTCTTTTTTGTTTTCTTTTTTTAAATAAGTTTTAATGTGTCCTTGCTGAATAAACGTTTTAATGTCTTTATTTATTTAGTATATGCTTAAGTATACAACTGTGGCTTTGTGTTTATTTATTTTATTTTTATTAATTTTTTTTTTTGTTCATTTGTTTAATTATTGCTTAATAAAATGAAATCAGGTGAACAAGTTCAAACCAGTGTTATTCTAACTGAACCTAATAAAATATTTTAACTTAAAAAAAAAAAAAAAAATATATATATATATATATATATATATATATAATTAAAAGTAAATAGATAAATAAGCAAACAAATAAATAAATTAACAATAACATTATTTATAAAACCCTAACTGAAAAGAATAAACAAACAAATAAATCTAAATAAACCTAAAGAGTAATATTTAAAAAAAGTAGAAAAACTAATAGAAATGACACATAACAACAGAACTAGAAATGAACACATTACTGACGCTATTTCCGAAATCCTCCCAGTTCTCAGTGAATTGTATACCGCACCCATACATTTTTCACAAGAGTCCACATCCGAGCTCAGTTCAAGAGAACAGATGGCAGCCAGAACAAGACTCATGATCTCTGCCATCTGAACTCACACACGTCACATCCAACACACACTTCATCAAGTCCACTTGACCTCTGACGGGTCAAAACAGCTGTTACTCAACAATCATCAAGTGCATGCTGGGAAGCGTGACGATCACATCACCTGACAGGGTCGAGCAAAAAGCTGCGAGCGAGCGCTGGTCTGAGAGCAGCTGTGCTTCTGAATTCATTCTAACCTACAGCTCGCACACGTGACCCACAACTAGTCTGTCCAAAAGATAACAAGCACAGCTGCTCTCGTTGATGCAGAAGCACAGAGTCATGGGTAATAATGAGGCCGTGAACAAAAATAGATCCTTACCTAATAATACAATTAGCAGCTGACCGATAATTGCATTTGCCTTTAAAACCGCTGCCCTTGAGAAAAAGAAGTGTACTTAATTGTGGCGCATGTGCACTTGTAGTGTACTTCAGATCTTAAAAGGGTATTTCCACTTAAAGAGTACACGTGAAAAGTTAATTGTGTAGTTTTTTTTTTTTTTTTTTGCCAAAAAAACTTTTTACTTGCATAAAACGAGAGTGCACATGTAAAGTACTCAGTTACCATTTTAACTTTAGTGTATTATGCATTATATAAGTCGATATGTCAGTTAATATACATTTTAAATAGTGCTGTCAAAATATTAATCACGTACAAAGTAAATGTTTTTTTATTTGCATATATCTGCGCCTTCTGTGTATTAAATATAGACACGCAGCATATATTTAGAAAATATTTGCATGTATTTACTTCTCTAAATTTATATTCACGTAATGTATATTATGAATAAATAAATATATATATATATATATTTTAAATATATGCATGCATGTGTGTTTATTTCTATATACAAAATAGACACACACAGCACAAATACATATATTATGTAAACAATTAATTATTTGACAGCACTCATTTTAAATCTACTAAATTATAAATGTCAAATTATAAATATATTTTAATGCACGACACACAAGAAATCTTGCTTGTCAGTACATTACAATAGAAGTAATTATGAAACTACACGTTAAGCTGTACTTCTGTCAAAAACACTCAACAGCACTTTGTTGCTTATAGAAATCAAATTTGACTTGTTTTGACTCATTGCATTTAATATAAACTATACTAAACTATAATACATTTTTACTTAATTGCAATTAACAGTTCACACTTAAGTATATTGAATAATTTGTGCCCTGAAAGCATGCTAAAGCGCACTTCTTTTCATGAGCGTGTCGCAGGCTGAGCTCGCGCATGGAAGCGTTTAAGAGCGAGCATACTATTATGAGTAATTGGCAAAGGTGGAGGTTAAATTTGGTCAAGGCCTGAAATGACACAACCTCACACACACACACAGACACACACACACATCGGAGGAGCATGAGGCGGGTACGAATGAGGAGAAAAGCATGAGGATGAAAGCGGTGCAAATATAAAGAAGAAAATACCTGGACGAAATATCGACACGAGCGCTCCCTTTTCTGCAGCTGAAAACCCAAAGAGAAGCACTTTAGTATGAAGCAGAAGACTCCAGGGGCTCAAGGTCTTTCACACCCAACACCACGGAGAGGCTAAGTCAAGAAAACAATGGCAACGGTGCAAGGCTAATGCTGCATCTGTATTACTTCATCTTTTCATTAATTATGGCAGAGAAGCGAGTGTTGTGAAGAGCTCCGCAGGAGTCCAGTGAAGAGTGTCTGGTGTGAAAGAGCCTTTGAAGAGCCACAAAAATCACATCCTACTGAACCCAGAGGAACTGATTCATCCAGTGTGACACGAATGAGACTGATCAAAAACCAGCAGAACAAAATGCAATTGATAAGTCAAAATACAGGTAAAAATCAACACAGAAAGTGGTTTGTTGTATCAGCGGTTGTTATAGTCGACATCAAAATACACTTCCATACACTCTCAAGAGTAATTAGCACCTCCAGGAGAAATATGTGTACTTTAAAGATATATCTTTGTACCTTTTGAAAACATGAGGCAGCTTTTGTGCCTTTTCTTCTGAGAGTGGCATCTCCGAGTCGTTCAGTGATTATAGTTTGAATGGTTTCTATAAGTTCACAGCTGACGGATCAGATGCTGATTGAGTTTCAATAACATCAGAAAAGGTTTCATTTGAGTCATCATAATGAACGACACGATGGGTCATTTAACTCAGAGCTTGAAAATAAATGGCAAAGGAAGCAACAACTTTCAAATCGAGTTTGAGTGTTTTCCCCGACAAACACCGCATGAGTTTTGAATAATGATAAAACTATTATTTTTATGAATTTGATTATGGACTGGCTGTGACTTGTGATAGGTTTCGTCTGGTTGTGACCGTGCTGAGATATTAGTGGAGGGCACTGTATGTGAAATTGCAAAAATATTTGATCATTTTGTCATTTATGTGACATCTTTGAAACCTTTGAAATGCAGTGAATAAAATATTTTACTTTACTTGGATTTCCAAAAAAAATATATTAATTATTCACCACCGACACCATATATTTCAGTCATGTCAACACACGCTTGATGTGTGCGCATTTATATGGCGTGAGGGGGTTACTTTAGGCGTCTTGGAGAAAGCCTGTGTGTGCGTGTGACGGTGTGTGTGTGTGTGTGTGTGTGTGTGTGACGGTGTGTGTGTGTGTGTGTGTGTGTGTGTGTGTTTGTTTGTATGCCATGAATTATTGAGTCTCGCACTGGAAGAACGAGGGAAGGGAACAGATAAAAATAAATAGCAGGCAGGTCTGTCTCTGCTGGTGCCTGAATGTTAATGCGGCTGATGGCAGCCATCTTTAGATCACATTACTCCTCTTCAGGAGCCTCGGCTGTAAACTTGATCTTGATATTAAAGGTTTTACTCAGATATAGCGGAGCGTGTATCTTTACTAACAAACACGCATGATCATAAATGCAGTCATATGTCATTCCAATCACAGTTAGCGAATAATTAAACAATCAAAATGTGTTTACGCTGTTTAACTGAAACAAAGATGAAATAAAATACAAAGGATCAGATGTAGAACTATTAGATGCAAGCGCAAAATTATTAATTTCGCTTTAGCAACTGAAATAATTAAAGTCTGTGAACTGTCACTATGCGTTCACTATTTTGCACAAGAACTCTGACGTCGAGAATTTCTCGTGACGATGAAATGAAGACGTCTCACGCAGAGCTGCCATGTTTTACATCACTGAGTTTGGAGCTCAAACCAAGCAGCTGTGAAATTCAAAGGCAGACTGACTTTAAAATTACCACTTCGATTAATTAGCACGAAGCGTGTGACGGCCTCCATCAGAACGAGCGGATCGCTGCGGCTCTGACAAGTGAAGTTTGAGAGCTGTGGGTGGAAGCGAGGTGTGAATTTCGCAGAAGATGCGTGGAAACAGGTGTTTGTGCTCCACGCTCGGGCGTCCCGCTCTGAAACATGACACTCTTAAAAGACAAGTTAATTAATTGTGAGCCGTTCTGTCCGTCTCAGACAGTACAGGCTGTCAGCAGAAGCACTAAGACGATGGGTTTGTTTAAACCTTTACTTTGAAAGCAGCGTAAGCCTTGGATAAAAGTGACTGCTGAACACCTACATGTTAATTAGGAATATAATACTGTGTGTGTTGTCAGGATATAACATTTACTTGCTAATGGTGGAAAAAACTATTTCTGATCAGTAAGAAAACTGGACTTTGACTTTTTTGGTAATTGGTTTATTAAACAGCTTGAATAAAATTTAAATAAATTAACAAATGATAATAACATTAAATTAAATAATAAATAAATTAAGTAATGATCTTTAATTTATGCACTTTGATTACTCAAGCAATGGTCATTCATTAAAGGGTATTTGAAATCTTTAAATAGTCTAAATCAAGACTTAAAATGTTTAGATTGTCAAATTTTAATTGCATGATTTGCTGCTGAAGTAAATTAATTGCATCTATTAAAAAATAAATGATGTTCAAAAGAACAATAAAAAAGAAAAAGAAAACAATCAATTTACTTTTTGAATCAAGAAAAAAATGTCTAGCGATATTTATAATGTGTTTTTGACCGATAATGCAAATGTATATTTTATTAAATGGTTTATCTTTTTTTTTTTTAAAACAAACATCATCATCATTGCTTGCATTGCTGATTAAGGAAATATGTAAATAACATCCAGGGTCCAAAATGAAAACTTTAAGATCAACAAATGCAGAAGTTATTTTATTTTATTTTATTTTATTTATTTTATTTTATTTTATTTTATTTTATTTTATTTTATTTTATTTTATTTTATTTTATTTTATTTTATTTTATTTTACTTTATTTTATTTTATTTTATTTTATTTTATTTGTCAAAGTAAGCCTGAAGACACAGCAGTAATGCAACAATTTTCTAGCTATTTTATTCATTTATCTACATATTTATTTATATATATATTTTTTTTTTTTTTTTTACGTTCTTAAAATGATCCTAATGATATAGGCATGACATAGCACATTTATATATTTATTTATTTATGTGCTTGTTTAGTTATTTGATTGTTTATTTTGTTAGTTAGTTAGTAAAATATCCTCCAAAACTGTTTTGTTTACAATCTCTAGGCCATGTTGTGGACCACTAAAAATGAAAGAATATTGATTACAGTCTCTGTAATCAAAGTAGCAAAGACTGGAACATAAAAAACAAACAACAACAAAAAAACCTTTTATTTCTGTTCTCCATTATATTAAACAGTAATAAATTGCACCGTTTTGAATGGTTTTGCTGGAAGATGAAACTGCTGCGATGGAAATGATTTGTGTTTCTAACTCTGCAGCGCTTCTTAATGCAAATCTCAGATTCATACTAACAGAGAGGAAAGATGAATAAACAGGTGACAATCTGAGCTCTTTCTCATTTCAGATGTAGCCAGTAAGCCTCCCTCATATTTATTTTCCCTCGGAGCGCATTGTTTACTGATCCAGACAGCTTGCAGCTAATATTTTCTTAGTCCTCGTCTTCAAGTTCAGTCAATCGTCGGGTTGCTGCAGATGTCGCGGCCTTCTGAATTCATAAGCCTTCAACCCGCATGAACATGAGATTTCACAGAAACCACACTCTTAATGATACCGTTTACATCAGATAGAAATAGACTAATTATTTCCCCCTGCATGTACATGACAGTGAGACTTACAGCAAGAAAATTAAACCTTTACACAACGACCACCAACTGCTTCGGAATCAGAGGATCACTGCAAACAGCATGGGTGTGTTAGGGGCCCTTATAATGAAAGGCTGGCTTTAGGAGACGTGCATGCAAGATCAACAACAATAATGGCAATTGTAGATGACATTTCCAGTTTATTTAATTAAAAAAAAAAAAACACTTTAGAATCTATAATAACAATTACTAATTACAAATTTAATAACAACTTATTTAATATTTCACTAAATCGTCTTGTATATTAAAGGTAAGCACCTGCAATGCTGGCCAAATTAAATTAATTAATTTAGATTTATTACATTTTATCAAAAATTCTAATCAAGGAATAAATTAAAACCATGAGATACAATCAGGAAGAATACATTACCAGTCAAATGAAACCAACATTAGCAAAGCATCTTTGCATAGAAGAGCACAAATGTAGCATTCAGGAATGTTTACACATTTTTTTGACAAGACTCGGAGGTGACATTAATGCACCTTTTAATAACAATGTCATGTAATGTATATTAATGTTTTACATATAACATTTTGAACATAAAAATTTAAATGATTAAATTTTGCAATTTATTATTCAAATAAATGAAACTAAACCGCCAGTAGGTGGCAGCAAGTCACTGTCTTCGTCACTGAATCAATCAATTGATTAATTAATATGACTGATATATTTAAAAATAAAGCAAGTAACTCTATATGAATGGTTCACTGAATCATTGACTCACTAGATTTGCTCACAAATGAAACAGCGCTGTGTAAAAGACTACATGTCCAGTGGCTCAGCTGTGACTTTGCTTTTGATCCGTTTTTCTTCTTTTTTTTTGGACGAAATAGACCAAAATAGACAACAGTGTTCCTAAAATTGTCTCTTAATATTTCCTTTTGTAAGAAATCAATTTCACATTTGCAAACTAGCAGTCTGCAGTTATAATGGCAATATGATGGCAGCTAATCATAACCACAGCGCCACGTTTATGTGCAGAACTGGGATCGCTTTTTTCAATGGATACAATATAGAAATCACTTTCATTTTTAAATACAGTATTTAACAGCTCCTAAAGCGACAGCTAGTGATGAAGAATGAATTAACGTTTTTATTCAGACTAATAAAAAAAAAAAAAGCAACAAGTGGGAATATGCTAATGTTTCATGTTGACTTCAAGTCTGCGATTAATTTAAAAAACGACTTGTACATAACTTTATACATGCTTCACTTTTAGATTTAAAACTATGCAGGATGTTTTCACTCACTCAGAGCTGTGTTACACACTGCATTAAAGGTCAATTTTAAAAATCCATAACAGGGCCACTTTAATAATTAGAATGCTGTAAAAATGTGTTTTGAATGAAGAAATGGCATTAGCATCAGCGCACTGGTGTTTTTGTGTTATCTACAGTAGACCGACAGCCTCTTCAAGTCGGACTCTGTCCTCGGAGGATCAGGGACAGCAGTGGATTGAGAGTGGTGTGGAGCAGGAGATCCCTGACATGAGTTTTAATTAGGATCTGTCCATTTCCAGCTCTGTTCATGGTTAGCAGAGTATCTCTCAGGAGAGTAATTAGAGCTCTAGCTTCTCCACACCCACACACACACTGCTTCATTCCAGCATCATCTCTCTCTCTCTCTCTCTCTCTCTCTCTCTCTCACACACACACACTGAAGCACGCAAACGAGTCTATCTGAACCGAAGGTCAGGAGTCACGCTCGACCAGCTCCGGCTTCGTTGTTTTGGAGCTGGAATCGGTTGGTTTTCTCTCCAGTTGCTTCCTGCTCAGAAAGGATTTGACCAGCATTCAGCAGTAATTGTTTCGCAGGCTGTTTTTGCTCGGGTCGTGACCTGCACCCATTTCCTTCCATTTAGAAATTTAGGCTTATCAAACATTTATACTGTTTACTGATGGAATAAAAAAGTTCACTTTTTTGTCTTTTTCTTTTACTCACCGCTTAAGCAGCATCTAACCGATTGCATCTTTCACAATAAGTTCAGTCCAGTTATATTCATCACAGACTCGCTGGAACAAGATGCTCACTTTTGAACTTATGAACTTTGACATTGGTGTTTTGTTTTGCCATTAGTATTTGTTTTAACATTTTGCATATATATATATATATATATATATATATATATATGGCTTTGTGGAACACTTGATTTTGATTGGTTAGTCACCACATTGTAAAGAGTAGGGGTGTAACCCCGGTGTCCTGGCCAAATTCCCACTGGCCCTCCTCTATCATGGCCTCCCAAT
>JAUMHG010000072.1:14470789-14483311 GCA_032359395.1 Enteromius anoplus
AGCCAGATCACGTAAACTGTTAAGACTGACTATTGTAATATCAGTATCAGGTAAGATTACTCATGTTCATTTCTGCATTCGGTTACATATGTTTTAATTATCAACATTAAACATGTGTTTACTACAAATCATAATAGTTGAACTAAAGTAACCAAACATTAACATGGTTTCGCTGTACTAGCCATTTAGCTTCACCATGGTATTAGTGATTATAATAATTGTAAACAATCTGAATGACTATAGTAATGCACGCATACAGAGCGCGTGATCTCTGTGACTTTGTGAAAAGATTAACACCAATAACGGCCCACTACTAATAATTATATTATATTGTACTATATTATATTATATTATGTTGTGTTGTGTTGTGTTATGTTATATATTATATTATATTATATTATGTTATATTATGTTATATTATATTATATTATATTATATTGTGTTATATTATGTTGTGTTATATTATATTATGTTATATTGTGTTATATTATGTTGTGTTATATTATATTATATTGTGTTATATTATGTTGTGTTATATTATATTATATTATATTGTGTTATATTATATTATATTGTGTTATATTATGTTGTGTTATATTATATTATATTATATTATATTATGTTGTGTTATATTATATTATATTATATTATATTATATTATATTATATTATATTATATTGTGTTATATTATGTTGTGTTATATTATATTATATTGTGTTATATTATATTATGTTATATTATGTTATATTATGTTATATTATATTGTGTTATGTTATGTTATGTTATATTATATTATATTATGTTATGTTATATTATATTATATTATATTATATTATGTAACAACTGTGTATATGAATTATGGTCAGTTTTATTGCTGATATTGTAAATGTTTACCGTTTACCTGATTTCTAAACACAAAATATAGTTTTCCATATTTTATGACATGTAATCAATATTATAATTGTTTGTGATTTCTATATATGAGAACCATGACCTTTGACCTCCTGACCCGCTGTGTGTTGACAGGCTGAGCTTGTTGATGAGAGCGCAGTGAAGAAAATGATCCTGACCTTTGAGAAGAGGTCCTACAAAAACCAGGAGCTGAGGATCAAGTTTCCAGACAACCCCGAGAAGTAAGTTAAACCCCGTTTTTACGAGTTCTACGTCTCAATGTTTCCATTAAATGGGAAATTAATTATGAGCAGAGACGCAACCTCACTTCCTGTTGTCTGCAGGTTCATGGAGGCGGAGCTTGACCTGAACGACATCATCCAGGAGATGCACGTCATCGCCACGATTCCAGAGCTCTATCATCTGCTGGTGGAGCTGAACGCCGTTCACTCTCTGCTCGGCCTCCTCAGTCACGACAACACTGATATCCTCAGCATCACATGACGTTCAGAGATCATGTGTTACAGTAAGGCTGTTGATGCACAGGGCAACTTTTTGAGCAGTGCTGCTGCCAACGGGCAACCGGGTGAGACACACGGCCCATGGTCAATCTAAAGGATCCAGTCAGAAATGTGTCTTTCTCCCCAAAAGATTTTTTAAAAAAGTGGCCCTGTGTATCATCAGTATCATCTATGTATCTATTAGCATTGGCATGTTTAACATTTAGTCATTAGATTTACATTTATTCATTTAGTAGGTGCTTTTATTTGAAAAGTATAAATTCCTGAATTATTGTTATTTTTTCCACCTTTTTTTTATTGTATCAAAGGTTCAGAAGGATGCAAAATCTTCTCAAATGTTTCTAATGTTAATGTTTTTAGCCGTTGGTCAGTATCTGTAAGTCCTTAACATGAATCACATATCAGCATCGCCGTGGTGGACCTCCTGCAGGAGTTGACAGACATCGACACGCTTCACGAGAGCGAGGAGGGGGCCGAGGTGCTCATCGACGCTCTGGTAAGGAAACATTTATTGAACAATCAGAGAAAACACATCATCAGTGGCGTTACTGGAGATTACGGGCCGATTCAGCAGCGTTAGCGGGTCACGGTCCAGCGGCACAATGAGATTATTACAGAAAATCACACCAATTACTGCTGCGAGGAATGTAGCCTCGTCTTTGGTCAGCCGCGTGCGAGCGAAGCAGAGAGAGACGACGGTAACATCCCGGCAGCTGTGGAGGGTGCGCAATCAGATGCCTTGTGTCAGGAGCAGAGGAAACAGGAAGAGCTTGTGAACAATCAGAGGCTGATTGAACCGCACGCGTCTGATTGCTGCTGATTGTATTTGTGTTGTGCAGCCAAGCAAACGCGTTTACACATCTGTATAACTCTTTATATGACGTCTCAACAAACGGGGTGGAAAATAGGGCTTTATGGATAAAATGATGTGTGTATATATATATATATATATATATACATGGGTCAAAGATGTCTAGATGAACTTTGGAGAATAAGATGTCTAGATTTGGTTGAAATTATGTCACGCTGTCATTCAGCGCTACACAGTATTTTCCTAAAAATTCTAACAACTTATTTATTCTGACTGACTGAGTGTACATATTAAAATATATAAAAGAAGGAAGCATAAAAAAATCTTACTTACAAATGGGTAAAACCTAGGATTGTTGCAAATTTGAACTAATTAGTATTCGTAGTGATTCGTCTTTTAATGTGTCACTAATTGATTTTTGTTGTAAATATGATGGTCACACTGAATGACATTTTATTGGGTAACTTTAGTTAATCAGGAAAAAATGTGTGATTTTATTTTTGGCTCAGAAAAACAAAAACAAAATTGCAATTTTGTAAAATTTAAGCAGAATTTTTTTTTTTTTTTAGAAAAAACAACAAACCTTTAAAGCAGTAATACACTTAATGTTTTTGTCTTAGACCCACGTATACATATATATATATATATATATATATATATTAATAGCATTTTTTTTTTTAAATTTATTTATATTTTCTTTTTCATCTGTATATTTGTTTCAGAGAAAATGATTTCAGATTTGTCCATCTCTAAATGAAAATTGAATACATAATTCCTATACATTACGAATTACGAATACATAACACTCAAAATTGAGAGTGAAATATTACAGAAGATTTCTGTTTCAAATAAGTGCTGTTCTTTTGAACTTTTTATTCATCAAAGAATCCTAAAAATATCATATGTATTACAGTTCCCCAACAGTTAGCAGCAGCACAAATGTTTTTAACACTGATAATAATCAGAGAAATGTTTCTTGTGCAGTGAATAATCAGATGAGGAGGATTTCTGAAGGATCATGTGACACTGAACTCTGGAGTAATGATGCTACACATTCAGCCTTGATCACAGAAATAAATGACATTTTACAACATATGCACGTAGAAAAGTTAATTTATATGAAAAAATTTTTTGATACAATAAATGCAGCTTGGGTGAGCATCGACCTCGGGATCGCTAAGTAAATATTTATATTACATGTATTTTATATGTATATAGCTTTGGCATGTGTCTAAATGTAGGTTCAAACCCTGATTTGTGTGACTATTTTTTTTTTCTGGCGTTAGCCTAAATAAATGTCTACATGTTTTTGTTTGTTTGTGTAGTTGGAGGGTCAGGTGGTAGCTCTCATGGTGCAGAATATGGAGCGTTTGGATGAGACCGTGAAGGAGGAAGCTGATGGAGTTTACAACACTTTAGGTAAGTCTAACAACACACAAGCTAGTCTGAGGAGCAGGCTTTTAAATGTGAACACACTGTAAACAAGGTGCTCAGAGTCATTCACACAAACAATAAACACCATCATGGTGAGACTCATTAAACTCAAATATAGAATAAACATTCATTTAACAACATTACATCTGACACACAAACCTAATGAACAGAACTGACAAGAAAAACTAAGAAGAAAAAGCATCACATTTAAACTAAATTGTAATGTAATGCAGGGAATTCTGGGAATGTCAGTTGCAGGAATTAACCATTTAACAGGTTTTAACCGTAGCTTTTTCACAGTTAAAATCATGGTCATTTTTATGTGTATCAAGCATCGTGTGACTCTGAAGACTGGAGTAATGATGCTAAAAATTCAGCTTTGATCACAGAAACAAATGACATGTTATCATATATTCACATAGGAAACAGTCGTTTGAAAAAGTAATAATATTTCACAATATTACTGATTGCTTCAGTAGATTTTTGATCAAATTAACGCAACCTTGGAAAGCAGAAGAACAAAAACAAAATCTCAACTGTTCCAAACTTTTGGTGGTGTATGTGTAAAAATGTATCCAGCAAAGCAGATGTCTTTTTAAGAGGGAGGAAATGCCTGAATGCTCCTTCAAAGCTGCTGGAAACACTGCGTCTGGCTTGCGTTTGCAGGTTTGCTTCTAGAAAGATGCTGTTCAGCTGCAGAGAGAGATAAATGGTCTGACTGAATGGATTTAAACGCCACATTTCCTCCATGTCTTCTTCTTTCCCCGTCTTCCTCTGCTGTTCCAGTTCTTGTGTAATCTCTTTCCCTTCCTCATGAGATTTCGCACCCCCTCTCTCTTCCTCCCACTCACCGCTGTGAGATTTTCCTCCCATCATGCCTCTGATTGAGTTATCAGGTGTCTTCAGAGTCTTTTATAATACAGATGAGTCTCAAAGTCCCTTGTGATGTGTCATATAGAGCTGTTCACTCTGCTCGCTCCTTCCATCTTTTTGTGTGTCCCAGGCTCGACAATGAGCTTTTTTTCCTGCTGGTCTGGGCGGTAGTTCAGATTTTTACTCACGCTGGTGACATTTTCTCAGGCCCAGAGGCTAAAGCAAGATGATTTTTTTTTCTTTTTTCTGTAACCTATTTTTTAATAATGTCATAAGCAAAAAAAAAATTTTTATAAAAAATTAAGCTGATAGTTCATCCTAAATATTTCTCTTTTCCATACGAATGCAGTTTATGCTGTGTGCAAAAATGGCAAAAAAAAACGGTCAGTTTTACAAAAAAAAAAAAAAATCAATATGAATTACCCAGGCTTATTAAGTAATATTATATTGATGTCAGTGTTTGAAATGCATGTTTAAAATGAATTCATTATATCAAAATATAAATGTGTTTTATACATGTTTTAATGTAGACTTACAGCCTAATCTGAGTTAGATTTATGCATTCATTTTTTAAAGCATTTATTTATGTGTCTAAACATTTATTTATATTTATATTGAAGCGTTTAAGGATTTATTTATTTGTGATTTTGCATTTTAGGATTTATGCATTTACACATCTAATGATTTATGTTTAAGCATTTTAAAAATTATGTTTTATATATTTTTTTATTTTGTGCATTTTAGGATTTATGAATTAGTTTATTTTTGCTTTAAAGCATCCATTCAAGGATTTTTTTGTTGTTTTTTAAGCATTCGTTTATACATTTATTCATGCACTTATTTTAAAGACTTATTTAATATTCACAGAAGCATTTATTTATTCATGCATTTATTTTTTAAATTTAAGGATTTATTTCAGGATTTATTTATTTGTTTTTATTTATTTTTTTGTTTTATTTTATGTTTTATTTTTTATATAACAGAATAACTTTAATTAGAATTAGTAAACATTTATTATCACACATTCACGTAAAGAAAATCATGAGCTGATTAATAGTGTTATTTATTTATTTCATTATCTGTTGTTATTATTCAAATGTTTTTGACTCAACCACACAATTACACCCCATTTAAAGAAAGATTCAGCGTAAGAAAAAAGGGCTTCATAGCGTATTTTTAATTCCTAAATGCTTGTCCAGACCTGACGGTCAGTGGCTCTTTACCGCTTGTATAAACTGATTTGACAGTAAAGCGTAAGCCTGGACCTCAGGTCATGGGTCGTCTTTACTTCTGGGCCCAGTGTCAGGCAAGTGCTGTTCTTTCTGCGTTCATGTGCGGAGTGAATGTGTTGTGGTCTCACTGCAGTGTCTCCATCAGTTATCATGGCAACTAGGTGAAGCAGAAGCTGCAGAAACTAGGTCACACACGTTTGAGAGAAGCTTGGACTTGCAGTAACAGCAGATCTCTCTGTCTTTCTGTGGCAGCTGTGATCGAGAACATGGCTGAGTTTCGTCCCGGTCTGTGTACCGAAGCGTCCCAGCAGGGTTTGATGCAGTGGCTGCTGAAGAGGATCAAGGTAACATCACCGCTAGGGCTGCTCCCAATCTTCATTCACTGATGGAAACGGTTGTCTTTATGAATGTAGTGTGCTCATAGATGAAATCTGTTAATGGAGTTTGGCTGATTATTATTATTTTGGCTTGCCAAACCAGCATAATGCTATTGTACCAAACCACCAAAATCTCGTAACATGTGATCAAACTCTGGGAAAGAGTTTTCAAACTACATCCACTAAGCTTGGCACAGACCTACAGCCAGTCTTTACTTATGCTTTTTATTTTTTATTATTGCATTTTATTTGTGCAGTTGTTTTTCAAATATGCATTCATTTATTTATTTATCTGCTTATTAAGACTTTTATTGAAGCATTTAAGAATTTACTTTTGTTACCTTTGTTTTTTGCATATGTTTGCTTTTTTTTTAATGCATTTATTCAAGCATTTATTTACACATAATACAAATGTACACGTAAACACTATTTATTCATTTACATTTATTATTATTTGCACATTTTGCTTTATTGGCTTTGCTTCATTTACTGTAGTAACTATGCATATTTATTAATGCATATAATTATTATTAATGCATTTATGTATTCTTGCATTTATTTATATTTGCATTCATTTATACATTTTTCAATGGCCATTGATACATTTATTTACAGAATTTTGTAAATAACATGAACATGGTTATTAATTTATTTGAATCAATTTATTATTATTTCCAGGTTTTCCTTAATTGACTTTATTATTGAGGGTAACCATACATGGGCAGCGAGCTGCTTTACCGTTTCTGTATTCATGTATTATATTTATTCAAGCATTCACTTCTGACTTTATGTGGTCATGATGGAGCACTCAAACAATCGCAGCAGTGATTTAAAAGTGTTTTGCACTTATTTCGCTCTGTATTGAACTGTGAGTAGCTTACTTGGAGATGACTCTGCATTAAACTGGAAAACACATTAGAAAAACGACACACTTTAAGTTGAAAGTCAAGAACAAGATATATTTTTAAAATAGCATTAGTCTTTTTTTGGTTTGAAGTCGGCTGTGCATTCGGATGGATTTAACTCGATCATTTTGGATTTGAGATTTTCGTAAGAGCTGTAGGCCTGCTGCCACAATTCACACTGTCTTTTATCCACGTGAGGTGAAATCCTCCTCAGATTTACCGCTGGCTGCTGGAATAAGAGCGTCATGCTGTTCGACTCTTAATGCTCCCTGAATCCAGCACACCAGCAATTACACTGACAATAAAGAAGCTGGCGCACAGATCGCTGCTGCCAAAGCCATTGAAATTGTGTGTTTGTTGTGTTCCCAAACAGGCCAAGATGCCTTTTGATGCCAATAAGCTGTACTGCAGTGAAATACTGGCTATCCTGCTGCAAAACAATGACAGTAAGTAAAAATGAGAGACGGATTGCTTTGATTGGCTGCGTGCAGCGTGGCTTCATCAAAGACTACAGGGAATCGCATTCATGCTTGAGAATAATAACAAGCTCAGTGAGAAACAAAGCCTTCTAAAATAAATGAACATTTGCTGAATTTTTTAGATCATTTCTAAGTGCAAGGAGGATATGTGAAGTTTATAACCAATGCTGATATCTAGAGAGCAGAGTGACGGATTTGATGTATGACTTCAGTAATGAAGCGTAATAAGGCTGTGGATTGTTTGTGTTTAGTGTGTGGTTTTATCACATGCAGGTCTCTGGGCTTTATTCATCATCTTTTCTCTTCGTGTCTGTCTCTCTGACTGATTTCTGTCCTCCCACTCCTCTCTCTCTCTCTCTTAGAAACGAGGGAGCTGCTGGGAGAAATGGACGGGATTGATGTACTGCTGCAGCAGCTCTCGGTAAGAGCAGCACACCTCTCTAAACCAGCGGCTGTCTGAAATCCCTTTAGAGCTCATCATGACCCAGAACCTTCCTTCTTTCTGCTGTTTTTTTCAGTCCCACTGATGTTCTCGTGTTGCAAAACATGACCAGAAAACGTTTCATTGTTTATGTACACATCATTTTAATACAAATTTGGGTAATAAAATACAGAGAGGGTATTGTTTTGTTTTGACCTGAAAGGATAGGATTTATTTTTATTTGTTATTAACATTTAATGCTTAATTGTCACCCCATAAAGCACAGCGGGCTCTTAAACATTTTGGTTTAAATTCTATACTACTTCTATGTATTTTGCTTCCCTTGCTTCTTTCATTAAGCCCAATATGCTCGTAAAATCTTCAGAAATGTCTCTCTTTCTTCTCTTTGTATTATTTTTATTATTATTTATTAGCACTTATAATTGCCCAATGTGATCATAACATTATTTGTACCTTTTGTTTTCTTTTTTTATTATTTATTAACGTTTATTACAACATTATTCCTTTTGTTTAATGTTCAATGTCAACTAAGCCCAATGTGCACATACAATCTTCATACATTTATTTGTTTATTTATACATTAATTTCTCTTCCTTTCCTACCTTAATTTTTATTTATTAATTTTTTTTTCATACATGAGCATTTTTGTTTGTGCTTCTTATCATAACAATTAAGTATAACGTATTCTTAAAATCCTTACAAAGGCTTAGTTTTTCTTATTAAATTATTCATACTTACATACATACATTATTAAATATATATATATATGTATATTTTAGTTTTTAGACACTAATAAATAATAGCATTTAAGTTAAGTTATTGATAATGCTTGGTCTTGAGGACAAGTATAATATGCTCATAAAATCTTCTTAAAAGACTTTATTCATCTATTTACATTTTTTCCTCCTCGCAGGTGTTTAAGCGTCATAATCCAGCCACAGCGGAGGAACAGGAAATGATGGAGAATCTATTTGATGGCCTCTGTTCCTGCCTCATGCTTCCAGCCAATCGTGATCGTTTCCTCCGGGGGGAGGGGCTTCAGCTCATGAACCTCATGCTCAGGTGCGTCTCTTGATTGACAGCTGCTGTTTATGTTCTCTAAGCTAGAGATTTTATTTCTTTTCATGGTTTTAATTTAGTACTTTATTGGATTTTTTTAAACATTTATTTTCTTTATTTGTCCTGTACTCTCTCTCTCTCTCTCTGCCGCTCTGCTTCTCTCTGCGTCTCTTCTTTGACATGTGAAATATTTTCCCGCGGTGTAGATAAACTGTTGTTTGTCATTGGTCTGACGGACAGCTACATTTCCCTCGAGCGAGGCCATGATAGTCAGCTTCCGTCTGTTCAGGCCTCTCTCGTGGAGCGCTTTCAGACTCCGACATGCTGTTTATATCGCTGCTTGCTTTATATACACCCGGAGAAAATTCATTCCATCTCGTCCTTGACTTTAGGAACAAGGACTGTTGAGAAGAATAAACCAGGGCTTTGTCTTTTTCCTAAAACATGCACAGAAATGATTTCTGCTTGTGTTTCTTGAAGTCCAGTTTTAGCCGAGGCAGGTGTATTTGTTTAACATATTTCACATGTAGTATGTTTAGTAATTATTTAGAGAGAATTAATTAGAACTAAATAGATTTTTTGATGATTTTCAAAAGAAACTTCTTACAAGTATAATTTACTTGTTTATTAGTAAAACTAGTGATCATTGTTTTTAAATTTGACTACAAATTAATGTATTTTTATTAGTAAAGATACGCAATATAATTAATTATTTTGTCATACATAATTCTAATAAGTTTATTTGCAAATGTATGTATTATAATACAATTGATATTTATATAGAGAGTATTATATACAGTAGTCAAGATTCGAAATGGATCAAAACCTTTCATCAAAGTTACTGTATATAGAGAGAGTTTAATATATATATATATATATATATATATATATATATAAGTAGAGATGCACGAATTGCAAATTTGTTAGCAGATTCAGGTTTTTTTTTTTTTCACAGGATCTTCTCACAACAAGATAAGTAAAACAAAAAAATAAAGTGCGTTGTAAGGTATAAAATAGGTTCCGGTATATAACTAACATTAGTATAGTTATACTAGCAAACCTATTAAATTTTTTATAATAAAATAAATAATAAATCAATAAACATTACAGATCTTCTCACAACAAAATAAATTATTATAAATAGTTTCCAAACGTTTATATACGTTTTCTATGTGTCTCTGTGTCAGTCTTGATGATTTGGATTAACCCTTTAATTGCTCTATACCTTAAAACCGGACTGTCAATAGGTTACTGTAAATGCATGTGTCCGCTGGGCGCTGTTTTCCTGATACCACCCCGAGGGCCCGTTGTTGCTTATTGCAGCTATTTTAAAATATCACATTATATGTATTGTTTTTGTTCACCATGAAATGTTTCTATTCAAAGTGCAATAATAGACTGCTTGTCTTTAGCACTTTCAAAGCGTGCCAGTGATGCATTTCTTATCGTGTCTGTTCAGAGAGAAGAAGATGTCTCGAGTCAGTGCTCTGAAGGTCCTGGACTACGGGATGATCGGTCCTGAGGGGTCAGATAACTGCCACAAGTTTGTGGACATCCTGGGCCTGCGGACCATATACCCTCTGTTCATGAAGACGCCCAAGAAGATGAAGAAAGTGGGCGTATCGGACAAGGAGCATGAAGGTTCGTAGAGACCTGAGTGCTGAAATGCCTCTTTCTCTGTTGTGGCTCTGTTTTGTTCCCGATTCAATAGTGTTCCCACCAGTTTTATTCTTTTAAAATGGATTTAGTTTGGCGGAGCTGCTCAATTAGCGGCGAGTGCACACACACAGAGGCGTTTGTAATATGACGGCGAGTTCACAGTAATATCTTTTTCTCGGCTATTATTTACAGTTCAGCCGGCGGTTTATTCCGCGGGGAGTAAAACTCTGCGGCGGCTGCTCTTATTGTTTTGCCTGAGCGATACAAATAAGCTCCTCACACTGTTCTTAATGGTTATTAGGGACCTTCAATGAGAGAGAGAGAGAGAGAGAATGCATCTCACTTCTGCTGTTATATTAAGCATTTACAGGCTGGAGTAAGAGTGTTTGATGGATATGAATGTGTACGTCGTGTTTGGATGGGGGTGGAAAGAGGCATGTCTGAAATCAAGCTGAAGTGTCTCTTCTTCAGGATTCAGTTTGATTGCAAGCAGTGTATTTCAGAGGGTATTTGAAAGTATGAAAGTTTCGTCCGCTAGTATTAAATTGCAGTGTATAGTAGGGGTGTCAAAATGAATCGTTTCTACGATGCATCGCGATGCAGACGAGGACGATTCGGTGTTGGTTCAGTAATAGACCTTAACCGGTTATTACGTACTGAAGTGTTTGTGCAGTATGTTTGGTGTGAGATTACTCCTGCATCAATCAGCTGTTATCTTCTTAATTCCTGACGACAAAAGGTGTTTATGAATATGTGGCGGTTAATTAATTACCAGCTTTGACGACTGAGAGTTTGAGTAATTAAATGGCTAAGCTCTTACGGCCGATCGAGAAAGTTTAGACTGATCCCTATAAAACCCCCTCTGAAATGTACTCGACTCGTCACACGCTCGCTGATTAGGAAGTGCCTTTTACGTTTGCAAACCGACCAGAAAGATTCGCACAGAAAAAATAATGTGCTCTGCTTTGTGCGCGAGGCTTTTATTGACGGATAATTGTTTAAGAGAACTGGGAAGAACAACAAAAAGTGTTAAAGCTGGAGCCAAAGTTGTGCGCTGGGAATCACCAAACTAATTAACGGCGTCCTGCTTTTGTGCGGAGAGCTGAAAGCACCGTCGGCAGGTAAACAATCCTGACAGTCGCTGCTAATCTTCAGCTGGAGCACAGCAGAGCCTCGGACGCCTTCAATGAACGAGAGCCTCTTCTCAGGATAATTGCACGTCGTGGAGCTGGGAAACCAAGGCTTGAGGAATTGTCAGGATGTGTTTTAGCTAATGATGTGTCAAAGTCATGACACTGAACGTCCGTCTCGTGCTCGCCGTGAACTCTGAACTCATCGGCCCGTATAAACTTTCTCCGCTGTAAACATCAGTGTGTGTGAATTACCTGAAGGTTTGGTTCCTGCCGCCTCGGGCTGATGAAGATGAACATCCGCAGGATACAGTTCAGACCAACTAATACTGCACCAGTTTCAGTCTTATTATAGTTTTAATTAACCTTTTTTCCCCATTTTAATTACAACATTTTTTTACATTATCTTTTCTTTCTTTCTGTCTTTCTTTCTTTCTTTGTTTTCTGTCTTTCTTTCTTTGTTTTCTGTCTTTCTTTCTTTGTTTTCTGTCTTTCCTTCTGTCTTTTTTTCTTTCTGTCTTTTCTTTCTTTGTTTTCTCTCTCTCTCTTTCTTTCTTTCTTTCTTTCTTTGTTTTCTCTTTCTTTCTTTCTTTCTTTCTTTCTTTCTCTCTCTTTCTTTCTTTCTTTCTTTCTTTTCTGTCTTTCTTTCTTTGTTTTCTGTCTTTCCTTCTGTCTTTTTTTCTTTCTGTCTTTTCTTTCTTTGTTTTCT
>JAUMHG010000072.1:14499174-14522022 GCA_032359395.1 Enteromius anoplus
TATATATTAGTTAAAATAAAAGAAAATGTTATATAGAACTAATATCTAAATCGAATCAAATCAGTGTTATTATATATAATATATAATATATATGTATATATATATAGACATTGATTATTATATATAATATATATACATATTCTATATTTATTATATTATTTTTTTATAATGTTTATTATTCTATATTTATTATAATATACAATTTTATTATTAGTGCTGTGAAATGATTATCATAAATTGTGTATATAATAAACACATTCAGTATATATATATATATATATATATATATATATATTTCAAATATTATATTTATATTCATGTAATTTATTTAATAAATAAATATATTTAATATGTGAACATAGCATATTTTTCTGAAATATATACATGCAAGTGCTCATACTTATATACACATATTATGTTAACTAAAACTTTTATTTTGGATGCTGTTTAATCGTTTGACAGCACTATTTATTATATTACTTTTCTATTATTTAATACATGAAATTATACAGAAATGTTGAAGGATTTTATTTTTTAAGTAAGGTTTATAATGGTTTTAATTGTTTTAGTTTACAGTAGTAATCTCAGAACAGCTGATTTACTGAGCGTGGTGCTGGTCTGTCAAGACTTCTGAACCTTTAGCACTTCAGTCTGCATGTGTGTAGATGTTGACTGGGGGTTTTCTCAGTAAGCGTGTAAGGAGGATGTTGTTCAGGCGTTCATGAACACATGTCCGGAGGCCATCTGCACACACACACGCAGCGCTCCAGCAGATTCCCTGTTGCTAAAGCTAAAGGTTTGCTGTGCGCTGCGGTGTATTTCTCTTTATTTCCTCCCGTCCCTTCATCCTTCCTCTCTCTTGAGTGATATGAGGTGTTCGGCTTCGCCCACTCTTCAGCCCAGAGCCCCTTGATTAAGTCTTGACAGCTTTCTATTTCTCTCTCTCTCTTTTACGCTGACTTCCCTTCTTTTTTTCTCCACCGCTACTCTTTCATACTTCACCCAGTATTTCTCTTGGGAACAGCCCGACTCGCTTGATTTTAGTTTTATGAAAGTTCAGTGAGAAATGTGCCGTCTGGAGGGACTTTCCAGCTGTCCTGTCCCATATCTAAGTGACACGAGATGTGTGATCAAATATTGACAACAGATTTGTGAGGATTTGTTGGCGTGTTGCTATTCAGCCATAAAGTTTCCTCGTGTGTTTTTGTCTTGCAGCTTGTAATGAATAGTGTTAAGATAGTGATGTGTTAATAATAATAATAAAATTAGAGTTAAATCAGTGAATTGATATGGCGGAATAGTATGTAATAAAATAAATATAACGTGTTTAGTTCCAAAAAGCTATAAATCCAGCAAGTTTCTGATTCAAACTTACACATAGCATCTTTAGGTTATAATAACATTAAACATTTAAATCCAGAATTTAGATTTTTAATGATTTATTATAAAAAAATGTTATTTTTTTTATATCCAAAATGTAAAAAAATGTATCTGTTTTGTTTTCTTCAAAATGTAATAAATCCAAATTAATTGCAACAATAAAAGACAACTGCGTGATGAACAAGAACAACCTTACATTCAACTTCCAAAAGTGCATTCATCTTTGCCATGCAACATTATTTTATTTTATCAGTGCTATACACTGCATTGACAAAAAAACATTAATGGCATTAATAAAAACCCATACATTATGAATGTAATATTGTGCGGCTTGTCAGTAATCTACGGCTCTGTGTATTAAATGCGCTCCGTCTGAAAGCACATGATGGAGATGCTCAGGACAGTCACATTGCACATTCATTGTGCAGCCCTGATTTTTTGTTTGATTGATTATAAAGTACAAAGTAGTTGAGGAAATCTAGGATGTTGAATGTATTCCATTACCAGTACTGTTTACAGTGTGTGGAACGGTGCTCTGTGATTGGCTGAGCAGACATATTGCGTTCTGCAGAGAAAGGAAACTGGTGTTTGTCACAGTTTGGAAAAAAAGGAAGAAAACATGACAGAATAAGACGTCAGATACAGCACTGAATTTGGCGGAAACTCAATGTTTTCAACAGTGGTGTTTATTGCATTATATATACATATATATACGTACATACATACATATATATATAATGTCAGGAGTGGCGAACAGACGTTCAGATTATTATTATTATTATTAGAAACGTATGCACACTCACATACACACACACACATATATATATATATCATGTACATAACAAATATTGAAATTTGTGTGTCTGTGTAATATATATATATATATATTCAAGTATATCATCACTTTCAGGTGGAATCCTCACATATTTTTGAGTTATTAAACATTGTATAGTGGAAGTTGGTGTTATACCTTATATTGCTATCATATACTGTTGTGTACCAACATTAACACAACATTTCCCCATAATCATGCTTTATCAGGGAGATAGGAGTTTTATGTGTTTCATATGGAATGCACAATGAAAAAAAACCTGATTTCAGAGAACTGTTAAAAACTGAGTTATCCGTTTTTGCAAAGAAACTCTTTATACCGTGTGTGTTTGTGTGTATATATATAAAATACAAAACATAGAACAATTAATAAACCATTTCGGCTATACAAAATCTGATTGTTGTTAATGAAAAAGACACAACCCCTTTCTTTCTGCTCGTTTGATTCTGCACTGGGTCATTATTAATGATTCATCGGGGAGGACGTTCCCACCTGAACTCTGCTGTAGCTGGTGACAGAGATGAAACCGGTTCAGACAGCACTCTCGCTGCTTGTTTTGAGAGGCGGCGAGGGTGTTCAAAGACGTAAGCTTTGCTCTTCAGAGGGTGCTATTAATGTGCGCTACGTAATGGTGTCTGGGATACAAGTGCTACATGTGAGCCATTTCTCTTATTTTTAGCTCTTTCAGACGGGCCATTCAACGCAGAATCTTAAAAACGTTCAGATTTTACATGCAACTTAATTAAATTCAAACATACTAGAATTGGAAATGCATATTATTTTGGTGATATTGGTCATATTTAGGCCTGTTGTGGTTAATCGTCCGATTTTGGTTATTTGACGTAAACACAATAGTTGTACAGATTAAATTTCAGTCACGTTTTGCCATCTAAATGTGGCAGCTGCACAATATTCTAATTATATTTATAAAATTATATTATACCTAATTTTAAATAATAATATCAATCATTTATGATCATGACTTGCAATTATTTGTAATAAATAATATTTGAATAAAATTATTATTAAAAATATTTGCATGAGAATTAAGTGTCATCCTAAAATGTATGATTTTAATACATGTATTAAAATATATGATAAATTATTATATAAATTGCATTCATTTTTTTTCCCCTAATATTCAATCATAACAAAATTCATGATGATGTCATATATTACAATATAATATTGTCTTTATTATAATATAAATAGTTCAGTTTCACAGAATTATTGCAAACAATAATAATTTATTTTTATTATATTATTTTGAATTGTATTTTATTAGATGATTAATGATTCTCACTTATGTTTAGCTTTGTCTGATTAGGAAGCCAGTTTCCCAGCAGTTTCCCATCATTACTGCTGCACATTCACAAGTTTAGATGATAGTGATTTTGTTCAGAGGTCTTCACACTAGCGGTCAGAGACTCTCAGCTGCTGCAGGAGTGTGAAAGCGTCTCTGGGCAGCTGCTGTGGGCCGGATCTGTGCCCCGCTAGGCCGCTGCGAGCGGGTGAGAAATTGAAATTTTCACCTGGCCTGTGTAGCAGCTGCGGTCGTGTCAGACGGGTGAGCCTGTGCCAGGCCCCTGCGAACGTGCTTACGCCGTATTAAACACCATCTCAGCGAAAATGAAAACAAATGTTACCAAAGGAATTAGACGGGTTGCGTTTGCTCTGCGGTTTAACTGTCACGGCGGTTTGTTTGCTGGTTTAGCTGATGGAAATGTTTCAGTGCACCGATGGAAAACACTCTGATTGTTTTGTGTTGGACAGACACCTTCATTAAACTCTGTCTATCTATCTGTCTCTCTGCCTGTCTAACTCTTTTTGCCGGAGAAGCATGTATAATGTCGTCGTCAGGGTTTATTGGTAATTTTCTGTAGTTTAGTCCGTTACCCGTCACTGCTGAATACATGTTTCATTTGCTGAGTTTGGCGGCGACTCTGTTTTACTTAGAAATTGGGAAATGAAAACGCCCACAGAAGCCTTGATGTGCTCCAAGGCCACATTTGAGTCATACAGAGTGTGTCATTCTCTTACATGCGTGACCTTGAGCTGTGTGTACTGGTGTCAGTGGGAAGCGCCTCTGCAGTGGGCTGAAGTTTCCAGCATCTCGGAGCTCATAATGGATAATCCCCCTCAAATCATCCAGCATGCAGACTCCCTCAATCCTCCCTCTGTGTTATTTCAGCCGCTTTCTCCAGCCCTTGGGCTTGTGTTTCAATGTGCCACTTTGCCTTCTTAAAAAAAAAACCCATCTTATTGATTTATTTATTTATTTTTCATTGGGTTTGATCCTCTGTCCCAGGGCTTGAGCAGGGTTTAGAAACTAATCCGAGAGCATGTCTACCTTTACACGCTTGCTGTGTACACTTCCAAAAAACACTGTTAAAGTCAGCATGAAATCAAAACGGACCCTATGCACATTCCCAGACTTATTGTGAACGATTTGTCAATGCTTGTTTCATATTCTAAAGGCATGTCGCGCCAGTAACACCCAGGTTATGGGTTTAATCAGACAACATACTGTATTTTCAGTGCAACGTTTTTATCGCTTTTGATAAAAGCTTCTGGCAAATCCTTAAATTGAGTTATTGGTGTGAAAACGCCTTAATAAACCAAGTTTGCTCATTCATTCTCATTTAATTGCAAACTAGGTGTTATTTTAGTATTATTTTTGAACAAGTAACATTATTCTTAACACAGAAAATATTCTCAAATTGAGGTGAAAATATTTATTTAAAAAATAAAATAATTAGCTTTATTTGCATATTTTAGTTTAATTTTTTTGCTGTATTGTTATTAACCTTTGTCTTAAAGTTAAAAAATTAGATGTAACAGTTTTTAAAAAGCAGTTCTGACTATTAACTAGTTGCTTATTAGCATGTATATTACTAGAATATTTACAGTTTATTAGGAAATTATAATTTTACTCAGAGAAAACACTAGCTGATATTGAATGTGCATCCTAATATAAAATATTACCGTTGATGAAAATATTAAATATATTTTTTGCATCGATCCAATGGTGAGGATTTTTTTTTTTTTTTTTTTGCAGCTTTTCCTTTTTATGTGAGAGACTGAAATTAGATCTCGGATGATCTTGTTCTCCTCTGCAGCTCTCAAATCTAATTCTCCATGCGGCATACTTACACTGTCACAACATGTGCCGAGAACCAATGTTGTTTGCCGTCCATGACGTCAAACCTGGCTCAACATGTCCACGCGCTTTTCCTGGAGTCGTAATGCAGATGCTAATGCCATTTCAGAGCTTTAGTGGAGGAGAAGATTTCCTGGTAAATCAATAAGATCTCAAGCTCATTCTGTGTAAAGTCTTGCAAGTGTCCTGTAGTCCGATCACATTGGTCCAGAGCGGTCGTAAGAGTCTTATTCTAAGCATATGTTACCTTCACCGTAGCGTCTGTAGCCCTTTGAGTTCTCGGGCACCGTTCCAGCTCGCTGCAGGTTACGAGAAACTGGAGTGTCCCGAAATAGCCAGACCTCCATCAAACCGGCAGATTTGATCTTATTGAGGGACACGCTCTCACAGGCACACATCAAATGGCCACGGATCTTAAAGCGATTTGGCCGTTTAAGGATGGTACTTCTTAAATCCCGCTACCTCAAACCCTGAACTCCAGACTTAGCCAAGCTTTTTTTTCATCCATTCCTCCATATATGGAGGAGGTCTGAAAATAAACTCTGGTGGGCAGTCAAGGGATGTGTGACAAATTTTTTTTTTAATACTTTCAAGGATACAAATTCTCCTTTTGATTTTTTTTTCTGGGATTAAAGTATGCTGCCTCTCCTTAGAGAGAGCACTGGGAAGGGTTTCTTGGCAGGGCTTGGTGGCGTACATGAAATTCATCCAAATTACTAAACATCCTGTTTCTTTTTCCTCCCTAATTTTTTCAGAATACGCAGAAAATATTGGCGACGGCAAGAGCGAGGAGTTTAAGGAAAGTGAGCAGAAGAGGATTATGGAACTACTTGAGAACTTCTAAAAATCCAGTTGGAGCTTGGTGTGGGTTTCCTCGTTTGTTTTTTTTTCCCCTGTTGATAGCTACATGAGTTTCGACCAATCTTCATCCTGTCCTGACTGAACCTTAAACATCCGGGTGGCTGATCGCTTCCCACGAAAATTGGATCTGGATACTGAATCCAACACATTTTGCTCATGTTTATAGTTGTTATTGTTTTCTCGTCCAGATATTTTGTCAAAACAACTTCAGTTTTCTTGTAATTAAAGTTTGTGCTTTTCTTTACTTCGTGCCGTTTCCTTCATTAGCTTTTGTAGATCACCTTCCAGGAGACTTAATGTCTCATTAAACCAATTCAGGCAGAGAAACAACTCTTGTGCTGAAACATAATTTAGGAAAATGTTGTGCTTGTCTCTTTTCTTCTCTCCAGCGTTCCTGCAGATGGCCGATTAAGTGAAGGATTGTGGCTTTCTTATCTTTTCAGCTTCTGTTTGTCATCTCATCATTCAGGTCCCTTTATATGGATCCTGGGTCCAAAATGAACTCTCTAAACCTGCTAATGGCTGGTGGATCTTACTGTATGTTGGCTTTTTGTCTTGCTGCTTCGCTCTGGAATATGTCAAACATTGGACTCCAGTGTGTCACTGAGAGCATTGTACATTTACCATCCTCTCAGAGAAACTCTATTTTAGTTTCAGTGGGAAGTGTGCCAACACATGGAGTTTTGGAGTCCTGACAGTAAAACAGTTGGCTGTTTAATAAGCTAAGTCAAAATGTCCAAGTTCTCACATCTGAACACTAATAATTAGCTGCGATTACTAGACAAAGCTTTTAAATAGTTTACCCACAAATGGAAATTATCGTCATTTACCCATCCTCAAGTTCCTCCAAAGCTGGATGAGTTTCTTTCTATCTAACTATCCTTTCAATTAAAAAACAAATGACTTCTAAATAAATTAAAAATGTGTTGTCTACACAAGCAGTATTTCTGTTTCAGCATGTGTCAAGTGTTCATTTCATCCTCTAGATTTGGTCTTTCTCTTTCTTTTAGAGGCTATGGCTGCTGTGATTCTAATGACCTTTAATTAGATGTTTGTCCAGTGGCGATGAGCCAGAGAATCCCAATCCCTTTCTAATAGCTGGCCTGCTGAGCAAGCGCGAAAATGTTACAGCTCTCTCTCGTTCTCTTACATCCCCTTGTTAATTTACAATCCCTGCTTCCCCTTTTCCCGCGGGCTTAGCGTATATATCGGCGGGGCCAGGGAACGTTCACCGTACAGAGACAGTTTGCTTACTAAGCTCTCCTTTGCCACGGACAGAGTCTTAAGCTGAAGGTTGAGAATAATTGTTAAAGCTCTAGAGCCAAATTGAATCAATCCAGCGGAGTTCTTCGGCACGGCGAACGGGGGGCTATTATGCTGGATTTATACTCACTGGAGGGCCAGCGCTTTAAAACAGACATTATAAAGGGAAATGATTATTGTAGTAACAAAAACATCTCTGTGTGGCTCCAGGCCTTGATGAATCGTCTCCGTTTGACGAGTAGAGAAAGTCAGCGCTGCGTTTCGCCAGCTAATTAAGTGCCGCAGTCTCATTACGGCCTGCACTTTATCAGATATCGACAGCTCGAGGCCCCCGTGGTCATCGTTCGCCGTAGACCAGCTCGTAGATGCACCTCGAGAGGCCCGGCGCATCTCCTCGCTTCCCGCCCCATCCTCGTAGTGCGATAACTTCCTGTCCTTTGGCCTCGGAACAAGTGCACACAGAGTCATTATCTCGCCGACTCTTTCCCCGCACGTTCTCCTTTGTTTATCCATCGGCCTTGTCCTCTGAGGAGCTCCACTTTCCCGCTCCCGGCTGATGCTCCTGGCATATTAAATATTCTCTGGCTGTCCTTTCCGTGCTTCTGTTGGCGTAGCACGGCTTTATTTGCGAGGTCTCTGTATTTCCCTGCGTCTCTGGAGGTCAGTGATTGCCGCTAGTTCTCGTCGTTACCAGGGAGATGGTTTGCATAGAGAGGGAGGCGTAAATACTGTAGAGGAATGCTGACAATTGGAGGAGGTGATGTGCGACAGTTACCCATCTGTTGAATTGTACGTTATGATGAATTGCGTGTGCCTACAGTAGGACATTATTGATGCCCCTCTGCCAACGCATCCAACTTGAAATGCAAATGAGCGGTAACCACAGAATGGGGCGAGCGCCCGGCGCGCTCCAAGGACACGCTCATTACCGTAGCGATGCTTGTCGGTAGTGAATGCCAATCACTCTCATCTCAGGTTTGCGGAGGCCTCCCCGGCTCACGCAGAGCAACATCTGCTTCCAACCCTCCTCCGAAATCACCCGGATAAAACTCAGGATCGTTATTTGCATTTTGAATTGACGGGAAGGGCAGGTATCCCAGCACGCATCTCTTATCAGTGATTATGACACTGGCGTGCTAACGGTGATTCAACAGCAATTTCACAGCCCAGAGAGCTCGGAATAATTGTCTTTTTCCGAGTGATTGAGTTGAGCTCTGCGAGCGCTAGTTTCCACCACCTCGCTTTGGCTAAATTGATACGAACCTGTGGCGGGAGCGTTCTTTTATGGCCACTTATAATCCCAGCATTGTGCGGGTCACAGGGAAAGGTTGAAACTGAATTCTGAAATTAGATAGTAGCAAATTATTTTTATCCTAAAAAAAAAATTGCACGTGGTAAGTGCAATTTTAAGGCACTTAAAAGAATGCGGTGGTTTTATTTTTTGCATAAACATCGTGGTAATGTCCAGGGTATATATAAGATAACGACATGCATGAAAATCACTAGAATTTGTAGCCACGTTGTACTGTCAAACTGAATGTCATTAGTGCATTTTGTTGTTCTCACAATCCTTAAAGGTATACTCCACCCTAAAAGGAAAGTTCTGAACGCACTATATATGCTGTTCTGTGAATTATTGAATTAAGGTGTTATTTTTATTTTCTTCGAGCAAAACTATTTTCATCTCTTGATAACATTCAGATTGAACCACTAATGGCAGATAGACTATTTTGATGATATCTTTTAAACTTTTCTGGACTTTGTCAGTGTTCACAACTTGGCAGTCACTGTTACAGTCACAAGCCTCTTGGATTTCATCTAAAATATCTTAAATTGTGTTCTGAGGATGAGCAAAGCTTTCAAGGGTTTAGAGCGGCATGGGGGTAAGCGATTAATGACGAGATTTTCATTTTGGGGTGGATTAAACACTAAAAAGCAATTAAAATCATTATCATTGTGCATTTTTACTTGAATCAAAGTTTTGTAGCTACAACGAAATGTAGCATGAATTATGTGTATGTTTGGTATTCACACAAAGCTTTCCGTTGAATAATGTATCCCATAATGCAATGTGCTTGACTTAACCTTCCATTTCCTGTGTGGTGAAGTTCCTTCAGGTAAAAACTGTGAAGTTAAGTTATTATTTCACACAATATTCCAGGATATTCCATATATTAGGATAAAATGAAATGAAAATGACATTTCCTTTAGAAATACACTGATATATAAAACCCCACGCCTCGGTTTGATTTTAAAACGTGCATTAAATGTTACATGCTCATGTTTATTCAACAAAGTCGTTTCAGTTCAAAATCGGTCAGTTTTGATATCCTGGCAGGTCGCCACAGATAAACATGTATACACTTCCCACAGCTCAAAAACCTGAGACCAGTTTCATTAACATTACTCATTATTAGCTGTGTTTGTAGCCGGTGACACTAACCAGGGCTGCGTTTCCCAAAAGCAACCATCGTCGTACGATCCATAGTTCCCAATAGAGTTAAATGGAGCTAACGATCATGTTTGGCTAACGATGCTTTTGGGAAACTTACCCCAGACCGAAAAACAAACACAGACCGGAAGCTAAATTAGGTCCAAGCGCGTGCGCCCTATGAAACCGTCTACAACCTTCTGAAACCTACCTTAGAAAAAATTTTAATACTAAATTTTACCTCAACCAACGACTACCGTTTTGACCGGCTCGCTGTAAAAAAAAAAAAAAAAATTAATCACTTCATAATATTATTTATAATTAAGTGAAATTCCCTAATGACAGCCGCCGCACTTCCTTCTCGCACGGATCCCTCCGCCGCGTCGGTTAGATCCGGGGAGTTTCTCTTCGCGGAGAGTGAGACTGAAATCGCATCAGTGGGCGACTGCAAACACACGCAGCCTCCTCTCAGCCGCTCCTGCCGCTGTCACCAGGGACAAAAACCACCAGCAAACACTCGCCACACCTGGATCTATCTCTTAAAACCGTATATTTCCACCTGATGTGAGAGAGTGTTTTGCAGGGAGCAGTGATGGGCGCGTTTGGAGTGATTCTGAGGAGTTTACATTGTATGGGACTCTACATCCAACTTAGTGCCAGTCTCAGACAAGCTGGGAGCGACGACGTGGAGAACCACATATCCAACAACGGTAAGATGTGTGGGCTCGGTCCGTTTCTGTTCTCTCTTTGAGGTCCGTTAACGGCTGTTATTTGAAGCCGAACTGCGCGCGAACGGCACAATGATGGAGATGCGCAGAGCGGTTCATCACCAATACAACTGCACTGGGGTTATTGACAGGTGGTACCATTAAAACGTTATATGAGGCTGATACCCTGGTGCCTTTAGGTTCTAGTACGACAATACCATGGTATTTCTGTTATTTGTATCGGTATACGCTGGTATGCTTTGTTGAACACATTCATATAGTAAGGCACTTTAAACAATACCCTAGTACGTTGGTAGCATGGAAAACGTTTTGGTTTAAAACGTGGTGTTACCATTTTTGGGCTTTTTCACCTAAAAAAAAAAGTACTGTGGCTGAATTATGAATCCCTGATGGTGTTAAATGTTGATTTTTTTTTTCGTTGTACTGAATGGCTTTTTTTAAAAAAAAAAAAAAAAAAAAAGAAATAAGGTGGTGCAGAAATATCCTTCTGTGGCTTTTGAACCTCATGAAAAAGTACTATGGCTCAGCAACACTTTAATGATTACTATGGACATGTTGCATTGATAATTTTTAACAACGTGAAATTGCGAGGCTTTAAATAAATGTTTCATTTGGTGAAGTGCAGTGAGTGTGCTATTCAACTTTGATATGAACTAGTATACTGAATTGACCTGTTTTTCCAAGAAAACATGATCTATACCATGACTTTTGTTACTTTGATAGTATCAGATGGTAAAACCATAGTGAGAAATGATTAAAAATACCTTAATATTAGCATTTCAGCCATATTTTAGCGGGTTATACCATGGAAGTGCAGTGCTTTGCATTGCTTTCGGTTATATACTTAACCCCCCTCTTTCTAGCCAAAGAGGGTTTGTATAATTCCCTGAATTGTCCTATTTGTTATTTTCATTGCAGGAAGAGCGAGGAAAAAATCATTACATGCATTTCTAGATTCTAGTCTTACTATAATTAGCCATAATTGTAGAGCCTGGATATTGAACATACACTTCAAAGTGTGTGTGCAGGCGCTCTGAGAAATGGACAGGATTGTGTAAAATGTGCTTATTCTGTTTTCAGTTAGGAAGTTTTGGAAATTGCGTGAACAATAGATGACTAATGCAATGAATAAATCAGTGCTGATGAACCCCAGCATGCATCATGCTGATGAAAGAGTTTGCACGCCGGATTGTGGGTCGCTCACCATGAAATTAAAGGGCAGAATGTGATCAGAGCCGATATTCACGAGGAATATAAAGAGGGCCAATACAGAAGGATCAGGAAAGCATCTCCACATGCACTAATGTTCTGGATTATTTGACATGCAGGCCTGGACGCTTGGGTGATCTTGTGATGGATTTCTAGTGGACGAGTTTTCTAATAGCTTAGACAGGTTATGGAGAGATTAGAGGATATGCCCAAGTTTTAATATGAATTCAGGCCCTATATTCTTAGATGACAACTTAAAAAGAATGTTATAATGGGATATAATTGCTTTGTCTTTCCTTACGACTGGCCATGTTTTGGTGAGATTCACCCAATTAAGACGAGCAGAGTGTTTCTTAATTGTGTTATTGTTCATTTTTCTGCGAAGCGTCTAAAAAAGCCAACTATTTTCTGCGTCTCTAGAGTGATGGACAGCTTAACTTGCTTGTAAACAATTCCATTTTGAGTTCATTTTCCCACCGCTGGGAACACCGTGGCCTGCGGTAACGAGGCTTAATTAATGTCAACAACAACTTAAAACCCCTGTTTTCCTCTGACCTCACAATAATGAAACAAAGAGCGCCGGACCGCTCGCCGCAGCACAGCACACGTCAGATGAATAGCAATGGCATAAAGAGGAATCTCATTTTCTACAGCAGTAGAGATTTAATTCACACACATGCTGTTCCAAACATTCTGTTGCCCCCCCGTTCTCTTTGTCTGCAGAAATACAAACCTCCCTGTGATGTCTTGGGTCCTGTTCTGTTAACGAAATCATTGACGGTTTGGTTTGGATTGTAAATGCTTTTTCATGTCGAGGGGCACCGCTGTGGATTTTGGGCCCCCGAGCAGCGTACTGAGTCTGGACCCTTGGAATCGCTTTAATCGTCCCTTCATTACCATGCCCTTCACTTTAAGCATTGAACTTTTAAAGAGATTGACTGGAATAAACAAATATTTCTTTCTTTAAGATTCTCCAAAACAAATCGTTGACATTTTTCCCAAACATTTATGGATTTATTTTTCATGGGAAACTTTATTTTGTAATAAACAAACAAACAAACAATTATTGGTAAGTGATTTGTTTTTGAGGTAGATTTGGGCAATCGGTGTTGTCAGTTAGAACCGTTCATTTCCGTTCAACAACTGAATTAAGGATTATTATTCAACAGTAGTCTTGTACTTTATATTCCGTGGTTTCTCTCTGGTCTGTGTCTTCAGCACTAGGTTGTTGTGGTCTGATTAGGGGACAGTATGTTGTGTGTGTGTTCTCCGTGGAGCGTTGTGTTTTTCCTCTCGGTGTGTGTCCAGGTGTTGATCATGAGACGCAGCTGAAGATCAAGAAGCAGCGAGGATGGAGGAAGTCATTTCGGTAAAAGCTGTGGGATGCTCTTTTCACAGACGTTTAGATTAAGATTGTGATATTACATTACAAAATGTTCAAAATGATGAATCTGTTAGTGATGACATAACTGAATTATTAACCCCAACACAAATGTGCATTTGTACACTTATGTTTCACATATCTGAACTGTGTGTGTGTGTGTGTTTAACCTGCAGCTCATGTCCATTGGCGTTTTTTAATAAGTTGTTTACTGGTTTGTTTACTCTAAAGAAACCGCTGCAGCCAGTGAACACTAATGAGCATCAGCAGTGATGTGTTCATGTGACACACACACACACTTCATTTCTCCAGCCATCACTCAAAGCAATGACCGCTGACATCACCTGCCGCTGAGGCTGATTTCTCTTCATTGGACAGCGCTTGCTCTTGTGAACTGATTGGTTGCTCGTTCAGTGGTTTCTGCGTGTTTGAGGCTATGTTTTAACGTGAGTTTACCTCTTAATTTAAATCTCTATATATTCATTTATTTTTATAACCAAGCACCCCCTAAGTCGTCTTTTGTCAGTGCAACTTTTGAAAGGCGAACACACACACATACGATATCGTAAGCCTGATCACAAAATTAATTTCAATTATTAAAATGTGCTTAATATTTGCATCATTAACCGTTTATCTTCTCCACCCGCAGATGCATTTTTTTTTATTACCGCCATCCACGCATCACTACCGCAGATATCAAAAGCCTCACTGCTTTGTAAAGCTGCCAAGCTGAGGGGACAAAAGGGTTGAAATTTGTATGTGTCGATTGTGAGAGAAGGATGCGTTTCATACAAGATCTGGCAACCTCACATATACTGTGGAATATACTGACCTGATTACAGGGGGTTTTATCACAGGTGAATGTAGCAAACATATAAAATACACGAAGTAGGATTTTTTTTTTTTATAACATGATTAAAAAAAAATACGGGAAAATATTTAAATGGCATGAAAGCGGGATAGAATGGTAAAATACAGGAGAATTCCAGGAGAAATGGGAGGGATATTCATTTTTCTAGAATCGTGCAGCTCTATTTTGCACACAAACGTCTCTTTATTAAGTCTAGTTTTTATGAAATATGCTTGATATCTAAATGTTAGATTTTTTTCCCGCACATTGGAATGGAAACTGGGAATACCCAAATATTTGATTGCATATTTAGCATTATAGTGTCATGATGAGGATTACAGTATTTCAGCAGCATTTTATGTGCTAACCTGTGAAACTGAAGATAATACAACAGGAAGCACATTTTCGTGATGCTTAAAAAAGGTGTTTATTTATTTTATTATCATTATTATTATTTATTTATGTGGTTTTGTGGTTTTCCCGTCATGAAGCATTCACTTTTCATGAAGGTTGATTGGTTTTTCTAAGATCCTTAAAAAATTGAGTTCTTTGTCATATGTGTGTTTATTTAAATTTTTAAAAATGCAAATCTAGTTTCTTATGAATACATTGCACACATATTAATTTAGTTTTTGCCTTTTATAATATATATTTATTTATGTCTCCAGTTGAGCTGCATTATGCTGTCATAATATCCATTTTATGGTGATTTACCTGTTCATTTATGGCTTCTGGAGTCATTGTAGGTGCTACTGCAGAGTTTAATGTGACAGGAAGTACCACTGATCTATATAATGACTGGATCGCGTTCTAAACTGCCGACAGCCAGTAAAACCACCGGAAGTATGTGATCTGCCATGTGATTGGTTAATTTGATATTGAGGTCGTGTCCATCTGTATATCATGTTCAATCACATGACCAACTAATCTTTTAGGTTTTATTAAAATATTTAATTTGGTTCAATTTGTTATTTTTTCCTCATTTAATTGCACATCTTTATTCTCCTTTCTACTTCCCTGTATCATGATTTAGTCCCCCGCATGTCTTCATTTAGTGTCATCATCATGAGCTCCTCCTCCATTTCTGACGCTCTTAGAGTGAAGAAAACATGTCAGCATTTCAGGTAAGTCAGTGTAGTGACATTATGCACATTTTAACATGGTGAAGTCTTGAGTGCACTAGAGTGATTGAGAGCCTCCTAGTGAGCCGCCTACATGGGCAGCATCCTAACTGAAGTGAGCTGGAATGAAAGCTCAGACGTGAGTGATTGAATCATTGGTTATAGGCAGCGTCTCATTAGTGCTCTCTCTTGAGAAGCTCACTAGAGCCCTCACTAGTGCTTATCATTGATTACAGCCGAGGTTGAAGCTAGCTAATGACATGCTGCAGTAATAAGCATAAAAACAGCCGACACACAAATATTGTGTGTTTGTTGGTTGCAATTTAGTTTTCTTTTTTTTGCATACTTCTTGGTGCTAAATGATTTATTTGCAATATGCCGGGGATTATTTTTTTTCAATTGTGTGTGTTGCAGTGCATTCTGGGATTTCATTTTCTCCAGAGAATACATGCATTTTGTTGGGAATGCAACTATTATGCATCAGTGATATTTAGTATGTTATACTATTACAGTTTTTATAAAGATTTTGAATATTTAGGTGTTATTTTAATTTAATTGTTTTATTATTTTAAAAATAGCCTACCAGTCTATGTAGCATTTACTCATTTTAGTTCAGTTTTAGCTATTTAGTTCAACTTAGAAATTTAATTCATTAAAAATGTTACAGTTAACAATTATTTCAAGCAATATATAATATATATTAAAATATAGTAATAAAGTACTGTCTAGCAGCGCACTAGATTTAACTGCAGTCATCAAAGTGGCTCTGCGTCACATGACCTGTTTCTAGCTGTGCTATAAAGCTTCTTTGTAATATTGAGACTAGCATAAATGTTTGGTGTTCATTGTGAGACAGACTGTGCTTTAGATGAGTCGAGGAGGTTTTTGGCTCACCTTCAGCTCTCCTTCACTTCAGAAATAAGACTTAAATGCTGGCTTTCTTCAAAGGCTCAGGCCTTCTGGAGACGGTAGAGAGGCCTTTGAGAAGGAACACAAGCACTTCCTGTGAGTCAGGATGTTGATGGTTGAGTCCATGCGTCGTGGAGGATTGTGAAGTTTAAAGCTCAGACAGTCTGAAGAGAGGCGCTCATTTATATCACTTAACGAGAATCAATCCGTTAACATCGTGACAGACCACTGCGTCTCTTGCGCTCGCTCGCGTTCCTCGAAAATCTATAAATGTCTTTCTCTTTCTGTGGCTCCCATCTCTTTCGCTCTGTTTGGCGTGTTTGTCAGGCGTCTAGCTGTGCCTTTACATCTGGACGTGTCATTTCTACAGCGTTTGCTCATCTCTGGTGTGAAGCGAAAACATTCCCCGTCGACATCCAGCAGATGTTTTGCGATGGAGAATCATCTCTTCAGATGGCTGTATTGGGGATCCAATCAAGATCAAAGGAAAGTTTGAGATTCTCTGGATCTAGTTTGAACAGGTTTTGGAGTGGATCTTCATTTAAGACACACTTCAAAAGATCGAGGCTAACTGCTGTTAAATGTAACTCATGTATGATTGTATAATATTTGAACTTAACATACTGACATCAAAACAATAAATTACTGAATTAAAAAATATATTTTTAAATACAAATTAATTTTTTATAATAAAAATGTAATTATTAAATGTATACATGTGATTAAAATATTATTATTATTTCTGTTTATTTTTAAATGCTAATTAAATATTTACATAACATAAAATGTAAATAATATTTTGATATACATATAATTTACATTTTTAAAGAAAGTATATAAAAAATGTTTTTGTCTTTTGTTTTTATCTTTTCAGCTGACTTGAAAATATGAATTTGATTTATTTTTTACAAAATTTAGTAACGTGTGTGTGTGTGTGCATGTGTAATTACACACACATACATATTCTTATATAGTAAATTATTTCTGAAAAATAAGCGTTTTTTGTATTTTTTTGGACTTAACATGCTAGCTGTAAAAGTTATTTTACTTCATATATTTATATAAATAAGAACAAACTATAAAAGAAACATGACTTTTATACAACAATAAATAGTTAAATGTCAGAATCAGTATATTAATAAGGTAGTCCAAGTATTTTATATGAAAAAAGAAATAAAAAATGAATAATTTTATTATATTCTTAATTTATAATACGTTATATTACTACAATAAACTCCTTTCCTGTAAATTATATAAGAGAAATGAACAGTTTTGGTTCTCTCTCTCTCGCTCTGTGTTCTCAAGCTACTTGTGTTTCAGTCTTTCTTCTCTTTGTGAGCGCCATCTTCCCCTCCCGCCTTGATGTGAAGAGTAAAGACAGAGGCGCTGGAGAGCCACCTTATCTCACATTAGACACATGTCTGGCAGGCTGTCCTCCGCACACCTCCCGGGGAGCCGCTGGCAGACACTAGCCGCTCGACTCCCTGTCCTCTCCAAACAGATCTGGAGCTCTCCAGCGCGTCTTCCTCCTCGCTTCTGCTCTTTTGTTTGCCTTCGAGTGCTAAATCCACAGGAAACAGCGCGAGGATGAAGGCGGTCTGCTGGCATTTGGACGGCGGGGTTAATTGAGGCGCGTGTTGGGACTCGACGGAGGCAGAATGGGACAAATGAAGATGCGAAATGTTAAATAACCCTGTTTAATTAGCTGTGTTTACAACCCAAGATTCAGTCGCTCAGCTCAGTTACCTGAGCTCTGTCCAAACACCCGCTCCGCCACCTGCTAACACACTTTCCCTGCGCGACCAACACCGCCTGACGCTTGTTACACATCAGCAAGAGCTTCCACGAATCGCCAAGCTACAATCTGATTGGCTGACTTTATTGAGGAACATTTATATGAAAACGTCAAAATGAGTTGGAAAAAAATGATATTTATGTAAGGGATGCACGGGATTGGATTTTTGCCGATATTTTTTTACTCGTTTTGTACATAAATATTAAAAATGATATATAAGTTGTGAAATACTGCATTTAACTATATTTAATATATAGAAATATTCTATAATTTTAAATATCTAAATAAATAAATTTTATACAATTGAAATGTAAAATAGTGTAGCTGTATAAAACAATTATAATTAAAATATTAACTTTAACTTAAAAACTATAGATTTAAATGTAAAGTAGCTCATTATATTTAACTATATTTAAAATAGAATAATAAAATATACATATTATATTTTATATACATATATACATAATATGTATCTATATACAGTATATATATATATATATATATATAATTTTTTATTTTTTATTTTTTTTTATTACATCTTAATGTGTCTAGCTTTATCTCTCTGTATTCCTGGTGATAGATTCATTAACTAGTTGACTTTAATCCGAACTGTAATTTCAGTTCAAAACTAGGCTGTTTTTACCTGATTTTATATAAACATGCAAATACAGTCGTTAGAACAAATGTGTTGTTATTCAGTAGATTTGTAAACATTTCTGCAGTAATAATGTAGTGAGCCGCTGTGCTGCCTGTCCCTAAATAGGGAAAAGCTCTATACAGGTGAAAACTTCACACCAACCCTTTGTTTGAAGCTAATGATGTGATCCATAATAGATTATGCTGTTTATTTGATTGTTCAGCACTGGATGAAGAAGAGTTTCCCTGGACTCAACCATCTTCTGAAATATTTTTTATTCAGTGCTTGTTCCAGTGCATTCTGGGATAAGCATGTCTGTGATGGACAAAAGAGGGTTTCTTAGAAGGCAGCATGCCTCTTGAATTCAGTCTACATTAGTCTACATTTACAACTGTATATACACAAACATATTTATTTTTATGTGTACAATATGCATTTGTTTTTTATAATATCTTTTGTGTGTGTGTGTAAATATATAATATATGTAATATATTCATTCCATAGTATGTCTAAATACTCGATTCTGGTTGGTTGGCAGGAATGCATTAAAGTGGTGGTTGTTTTTTTTATGTTAGTTTGTATGTAATGTTGCTGTTTGAGCATAAACAATATCTGCAAATTTACAATGCTTGAAGTTCAATGCAAACAAAGATATGAAAAGAAAGTGGCGGTTCTCAATTCTGCTCTCTCTCTCTCTCTCAGCTCAGCTTAAATGATTTCATCTATACACTTATTTTGACACAGCTTAGAGAAGCGTTATACATGGACACGCATGTTTTTGCTGTACTGTACTAAAGCTTTAACCATGATAAAAGCGTGTATATGACAAGCTAACAGCAGCAGTAGTATTTACAAATAACAGAGTATCTTAAAGTATAAGACACCAACAAGTCCAGTAGATGCCAACCACTCACCCTCGAGTATTTCCAAACCTGCATGAATTTCTTTATTCTGTCGAACACAAAGGAAGATATTTTGAAGAAGGCTGTTTTGTGTCACCATTGACTTCCAATACAACCTTCTTGTAAAATATCATCTTTTGTGTTTGACAGAATGAAGAAATTCATACAGGTTTGGAAATACTCGAGGGTGAGTAAATGATGATGGATTTTCATTTTTGGGGGGGAACTGTTCCTTTAAGCGTCGTGCTTGCACAAGTTCTGTGCGTTCTTCTTCCCTAATATCCTCTGCGTCTCAATCGGGCTTAAATTGCTAAGCTGTATAAATAATGTCACTGTTTACAATTCAGCCGGAGCACATGACGCTGAGCTGAGGGGCGGAGCGTTCAGAGGCGCTCCAGATACAGTTTAGCCAATCACAACACACTTCGCCAGCTGATCAACCCAGGGCTCCAGACAAAAAAAAAGAAAATCTTGTTTTATCAGGGGCCGCAGAATAAGCTCGTTTTATTTATTTATTTTGACCTTTCTTAACATACTGTTATGTGTTTCATGTCTCATCTTTTCTTGACTTTATCAGCATTGAGAACTAAGGTTCACTAAGGAACTAAATAGATTTTCCAATTTGAAATATACAGTATATATAAAGTAACTAAGCTTTTCTCGATTACTAGACGGCAAGTGTGCTTTAATAACAGGAAGTTCATGCATTAACAGAGCTCAGCATACTGTATGTAAGAAGCCATATTAATTATAATTAAACCAGAGTTGTTAATGATAACAGCTGACAGCATGACCTGTTCAAGTTGTGCACGAAATAGACTGGCACGTCTCCGTCATTTCGATCTCTCTTGCGCTGCACATGAGCTGCGTTTAGCAGACTGTGTGCGGCAGCGCTGCTTTTGAAACTTTTTCCCACTAAAACTTTGATATGCATCATTTCAGTTTAATATGTGAGCATGTGATGGCAAAACAATCAAGGAAAAAGGCATTATGTGCAAAGTCATAACATGTAAATATACAGTCACCGATGGTGACCTCAGCAAAACCTGCACTCGCCAATGAATGGTTTTGGTCACAAATGAGACCGCTTTATTCGCAGTCTGGAGCCCTGCACATTATAAATGTATCAGTTTGTTTTTCAGAGAAGGGACAGAGCGGTGTGGAATAAAGTTAAATGATGTGAAATCAGAAAACAAAGAGCTAACACATAAACACAATCAAGCCTACAAATAAAAACAGTCAGCCACCCTTATAAAACTGTTTAATGCACAGATAGTTCCAAGTCAGTTTGATCACCGTTCCCTATTAATGCACTGTTTACTTGATGCACACACACACACACAGAGAGAGATTGTCCTACACACACACACACACACTTGTCAACGCTGCCTGTTCTTGATAAAATAGCCTAGGTCTATTCTAGATCACTACATTATATTTCTCAGGGTTTACTCACTATTTTTGAAGTAACTAAACACAGCTTGGTTGTTTGTAGAGAGACACACATACACACACACACAGTTGTATCTCTCTCTATCTAACTCTTGACCGATAATTCATTCAAATAAATGCGATCTGACTGCACTTTTTCATCTCTGTGTCTGATTTGAAGCACTTACGAGCCTTAACTGACAAAAAAAACCCCACAAAACAAACACACATCATTTTTACCATTCCGTATAATACAATTAAAAATATTTAGAAAAAATATCATAATATATATAAACTGATTTAGTAGTATTTATGTATCTAAAACATTAAAAAAATATATATATATATTTACGTTAACATTTTAAATATATGTATTTGAAAATAAATAAATATATATGTTGAATAGTTATATTTAATTAAAATATAATAATACTGAGGTTTTATTCATAAATATAATGTATGTTATATATAACAATTACAATTCTAAATGGATTAGCATATGTCCACGTAAAGACTATTTCTTGATTAACAGTGTTGCAGGTCGGTTGCTGAGACGTTTGGAACGGCTTCAGTAGTTTCTAAATATGCCTGTAAAGATCAGAGGAAAGCTGCCGGGTGCCGAGCAGCACATTCGCTCTGTGCTGGTGTGGGAGTTTGAGGATACAGTAGCAGGAAGATGTTTGCTGTCAGGCGTGGGTGTTGTGGAGGCGCTTGCCGTCTCCCGCTTCATCTGTTTGTTTATTCATTTGGTTGCCATTGCGTTAAATAATTCATCTCTCTGCCCCTCTCCTCTCCTCTCTGCTCAGTTTAATGATTCGCCAGAGCTCTGTGTGTGTGTTTCTCAGCTTTCTCTGTCATATATGTGCGTGTTGAATGCATTACGCTGCACACACACACACACACACAGCTGAAGATGTCTGTGTGACCCGCGGGCTATGGGCAGCCGCTGGGATGTCTCTGTGGGCCTGATGAATGTAGGACGGCTGTTTGTCGTCCTGAACGCTGCTGTGAAAATCACACACACGCTGTCAGAGCGATGTGATGAAGCATGTCATTTCCTCTCCGGTGAAAAGACCAGACTGAATTCTAGGACGTTTCAGTAGTGCTTGTATATGAGGCCTGGGCATGATGAGTTATCGCACATTCGTAATGTAATGATGCAATCACATGTGAATCTTTTCTTTCTTGATGGTGGTTACTCCTTCATAAAATGAAATGCATTTGAATGCATAAGACCTAGATGCTAGGAAGATGTTGATCTTGTATTAGAATCAGTTTTACTTTAGTATATTAGTAATGCAGTTCAAATAAATAAATAACCTACTGTTCATTTTCTGCCAGGACTTCTGTCCTATTTTCATTATTTATTTATTAATTAATTAATATTTTTTGTAGGGGAGTATTCATTCATATTTTCATGTTTTTACATTTTTGTTAAACTGTTGTAATTTTATCTTTTATTTTTGTTTAAGCCTTGGCAATTTTGCTACTTTAAGTTAAATTCATTTCTTTCTTACTCTAGCAGTTTTAGAATTAGTTATCAATAATAAAATGCCTATATAGGAAAATAATTTGAGCTTTTGATATTTTTATTATAACATTTCTTTCTTGGTTTTTTATTTTATTTCAGCTTTAATAATTGTCATACACTTTAATCAGTTATAATAAACTCTAATATGAATGTTTTACTTTAGTTAAATGAAAATTAATTTTAAAATATTTGGGTAAAGTTAGCAACAGTAACAGAACATAGCAAATATGTACATGTAAGTATATATATATATATATATATATATATGAATTTCATGCCTACTTTTACTTATATAAGGGAAAATAGCCAAGGAATTCATTAGGTGTTTTTTTATTTCTATAGTTTAGGTTTTTTAATATTTATATATTAATATTTGTTTCCGTATTAGTATTATATATATATATATATATATATATATATTTTTTTT
>JAUMHG010000072.1:14562554-14575453 GCA_032359395.1 Enteromius anoplus
TTATATATATATACATAGATAAATAAAAAGATAAATATTTACACACACACACATATATATATATATATATATATATATATATATATATATATAATTTATAAATAGATATATTTCATACTTCAGGTATAAATCAGATTTGTGCCAAAGCAACTGTTAAGTAAACGGTAAACTAGAATCAATCATATTTTGTGTTCCTCCATCTCGGCTGACGTGTGGTGCAGGGGAAACTTAGTTAAGTCGAAGTTAAAGAGGTCATATGGTGTTGCTAAAATCCAAAATATACGATTGATTTTGAAGTTTACGCAACATAAGGCTTTGGTAAGGCTTTCGTTTTTTTTGCGTGTTGCTTTCTGGTTGCTAGGGTGTAGTGGCTGGTTGCTAAGACATTATCTCACCTTGAATGCTCGAGGTACAGCGAGAGGGTCATCGTTGGTGAGACGGTGGAGGAGAGGAGGCCAGCACCGGTGCACCATGGGAAGCAGCTCGTCCTCTCGCTCACATAAAACACACACACACAACTCCAAGATATCCAACACCTGTAAATGCACATGATTTTACACCCTCTCTTCCCAGAGCAAGCACACCTATTACATGTCAACAGAAGACATTTCTCAACCTTGAGCCGGATTCTCAGGCTGGAGTCAGAGAGCAGGTGGATGCATCGCTCCATCACGTCTTTCGCAATCTGGATATGAAGAGGAAGCTCCTTTTTCTCTGCAGGACCATCTGTGTCCTCATCAGAAGTTGGTGGAGGAACTTCTGAGGACGGGACAATTTTAAAACGCTAATGGCTTTGTCACTCCTCTGCATTCGACCGCATGCTCGTACGTCTGGCTCCGTGAGATTATATCAGCTGAATGCATCTTGTAAATCAGCTACAAAGCTTCAGAGAACGCCATCATAACGGATCGCTCTGGGAATTGGGCTCTGTGTGGTGTTGGTTTAATGAGCAAAAATCTGAGCCCCGAGTTGAAAGCCTCAGCATGTGGAGGATTGAAGATGAGCCAGAAACAGACCTTGTGCGATCATAATTCTGCTCTATTACATCTGTATCCTTGTGTAAACCACTTACCGCAGCTTGTTCGAGGGGAACCGACTACCTCTATTACAGGTCTGCGGTTATGATGAAACCTTCACCAGAATTAACGTAACACTTTTCACTTTTATGCTGCGACTACTCACTAGATCATTACTGTCTTCTGCTGTGGAAGGATTTCTTTTTTTTTATTAACCAAAAACTAACGTTAGGGGAACTACCTGATTTAATCATGAACTACAGCAGTACTGTGTTAATAAAGCATTTATTAACACACCTGAGCAACTATTATCATGTGTCTAAATAATACGATTTAATAATGAAAATAATTCATCATTAACTTTAGACTTTCTAAATGACTTCCTAAATAACTGGTTTGTAAATAACATAATAATTTAGAAATGATCATTAATAAAGTATGAAAATACAATTATTAAACATTAAATATATGCTCAAGAACAAGGCATTTATAGATGCACTGCTTACTAATGCATAATAATGTTGGCACAGTGGTTTATAAATGATTGAGTATTTAGTCATTCTTGTGAGTCATATGAGTCATAGTGTGCGGTTAATACCACAGTACGGTGTTACCCCATTTTCCATTGTCGAGAAAGTCAAAACAGAAAATGCGTCCTGGGAAATGTAGGTCCAAAAAGTTTAATTAGGTATACGAGTGAATACACATTCCTCTAAGACGATCTCAATTCAGGTTTGGATGCGTGCACAATTCTGCTAAATTAGTCTGAAGAGCCTTGGAGTTTCATCATCCACCAGGTAAAAATCACAAATAAAGTGTACTAAAGTACACTAAAATGATTCTTTAGCACTGAAGGGTATCATAAAGTGTAATCAAATGTGCTATTTCGGGACACCACAAATATGAATTAAACTTAATTTGCATTAAAAAATGCACTTCAACCAATCTTTCATACACCAGTGTTACTACGAATGTACTTCACAATGTATCTAAATACTTTTTGTAATTCAGAGAAAGTATAATAAAATATTCATGGTGTTCCCAATTAGCACATTTGGGTACACTTACATGATCTTAAGATTATCTTAAGAAGTACCAAAGGATAATTTTTCGTATATTAAGTACAAAATTAGTGCATAGAAATAGAGCACTTTATTTCTCCTGGGTTAATACTAAAGAAAAATGAATGTAAATTACAAACCTAAATCATTCGAATCGTCCTCTTCTACTCCAATGCCTTCAGCGAGCTCCTTCTGCTTCTTATAGTCCAGGAGAAACTGCCTCAAGTTCACACACTCTTTATTCTGGCCCTCTTTGCTGGGTGTCTTCTGGCGTCCCATTGTAGCGGGAAACCATCTCACTGTGGTAAAACACGTGTTGATTTTACACATTAATAGTAACATTGTTTAAAATAATAGTTAATGGGATATTTCACTCAAAAACTACAAATCTGTCGTTAATTACTCACCCTGACATCGTTCCAAACCTGTAAGACCTTCGTTCATCTTCATCTTAACACAAATGAAGATATTATTGATGAAATTTGAGAGCATTCTGATCCTCATTTGGCAGAAATTGTTGAATAAAGTTGTTATTTTTCTATTCCTTTGCATGCAAACAGTTGGACCTCATAGATTATGTTTGGGAACATTTTAGTTATATTGCTGTATATGGAGGTATCAGAAAGCTTTTAGATTTCATCAAAAATATCTCAATTTGTGTTCTGAATCTGAACAAAGGCCTTACGGGTTTGGAACGACATGAGGGTGAATAATTTATGACAGAATCTTCATTTTTGGGGTGAACTATCTATTTTAGAAAAGTACGTCTTATATTTACATTTAGACGTTTAGCAGATGTTGTTATCCAAAGCAACTTACAAATAACGAGAGCAGAATCAATCAAGAGCCACAAAAGAGCAATGATGATCAAGTGCTATAACAAGTATCAAGTCTTAAAGTAAGACTCACCCAGTGCTTTCATGAGCGAGTGCAGCACACTACAGAACGGTGCTGTTCGTTGGTTATAGCTGAGATCAAGTGCCGTTAAAACGTCCTGAACCACATCGGCCACTAGAGGCAGCAGACTGGCATCCGAGTGAGTGAACATGATCGCAAGAACTCGGGGAGCATGAGGGTGAATGCTGGGTCTGGCTAGATTTAGAGAAACGTCGTTGAGAAGGTAGTCCGAGTTCTTGATGACCAGCTCTTTGGGTGAATTGTAATCGCAAGCCTTGCATAGGTCGCACATGGTACTAAAAGCTGCTTGGCTGACAAGAAGCGACTCGTCCCCGGCCTTCTCCAGCACGGGGTATAGCGTGGTCATCAGAAGCAGTCGGAAATCGGCGCCTAATGCCAGAGCGAAGCCCTGGATGCCCTCCAACTGGATACAGATTTGCCAGATGTTGCTGTTGAGCTGGTGAAGCGTTGGAGATTTGGATGCTGGAAGCAGCTGTAAACTGTTTCTTTCTGGATTACTGGACACCAAGGAGGTTGCAGACTCGATTTCCTCTTCCAAGGCTTCTGAGACTGTAGGGAGATGCCAGTTGCTCAAACTGATGTACTCCTCGATGATGGGCATGATTGACGATTTCAAGTCGTCTTGACTTGTTCTAGACTGGTTTGTTCCTGAACTATCAATCCTAGATCCATTCGTCTCTACGCCAATGCCTGCAGCCCCAACAACGACTTCGTTGAGGACCAAAGCAGCTTGCTTTCTGTAAACCGAAGACTCCTTGTACAGCTCCAAGAAGCGGTCAACAAGAAGGTAGAGGTTTCCGTAGTATCCCAACACTCTGCAGATCTTCCTGAGCGCTGAGAATATCTTGTCATCGGTGAAGTAGAGGAAGTACTTCCTCTGGGGAGGGATATGGTGCAGGTCAGTCCTCAAGTCTGTCGAAGACATTAGGGTTCTCTCCTCGATGATCTTCACGTCCGTTACGTCCAACTCCATCACTTGCATCAGTGCTTTGGAGATGCGCTCTAGATGCACTGCTGAAGTTAGTACAGCATTCAGTTTGGGCCCCAGAATCTTGAGGTACCCAAGGAACACGTTAAGAACAAAGAGCTTGCGTTGGTCATCAGACGTTCTCATGAGTCTCGGTAAGGATGACGCCGAGCTGTGGAGGTTTTCGGAAAGAATATCAGTGAAGTCCTGTTTGCCATTGGTTTGACCCATTTGGGCCACTTCATCTAGTGCTGCACTGCACCTGTGTTTTACCTCAGGCTCCTCATCGTTGACAGCACCTACCAATGCTTCCAATAGAGGACCGACACATTCACCCACAGACTGGCTACACTGAGAAAGAAGAAAATGGGATAGATTGACCAACTCAAGCCTGACTCTCCAATGCGGGTGGGCAGAAGTGCACGAAATGATCTTCTGTAGGACCAAAGCAAGGCGCTGGGATGTGTCTTTGCACCAGGATGGAGTCCTCTTTACAACAAGCTCCTCAACCCTTCCTAAACCACCAGCTGCTACATCACTGTCTGTTTTCTGAAGCTGCTCATCGGCCATTACCAGACCAACCGCTTTGTACCAAACCCTCATGGCCTTCACTGTAACCACATGGCCCTGTCTTAAATCTCCACTTATTACGAGACTCAAAGCTCGAGATAACCCAGGTAAAAAAGTGGCCAAGGTGCGACCGAGCAGATACCTCTCACTCCTTCCTAGCTCAATGTGTTCTTCTTTGCAGTCGCACTGCTGAAACAAAGAAAGGAGACATTTAAGAGAAGCCGTCTGAACTCCTCTGGCCTTTTCGTGCTCTGCTAAAGCCAGAAGAAGTGAAACGGCGGCTCCAAGTCCAGGCAGCATGCTCGGTTCGTAGAGTTTAAAAACAATGTCACCGTAGGCAGAGTGCATGAGGACATTCAAGCATCTAAGGACAGCCAGCTTGAGCTCCTCAGATGTCTTGGCGGGTTTTCCCGGGTCTTTTGGGGAACAAAGACAAAGGCACAGCTCAGAGAAAATATCTCTCAGAGATTCCCAGCTCTGAACGCAAGTGTTCTCCAGCACATACGTCATGGCTTCCATCACCGCCTGGACAAGCCCCTCCCGCTTTGAGCCAGGGGTTTTAAGGACAAATCTGAGGGGAAACAGAATGTAGTCCTGGAGCTGTTGGAGAGCTCCATCGCTCACACTGCGGAGATGACCGCTAAGAGCTTCTACATTAGCGACTGTAGGTTCTTTGGTCAGGAGGACGCAGGACGGGCGGAGATACGCAAATGCAATCTTTGGGTCTTCGATCTGATGCTCAGCCATTATGAAGCTGTGGAGGATGTTGATAAAAGTCATCATGAGATAGGCAAATATGAAAGAACATAGGCACAGAAAAACTTTGGTCAACAAAACAAGTGCTAATCAGCATCTGTTAGTATTTCTTGAAGTGACATTTTGATTATATAGTCTATGCATTTCACAATGGATGCAGATTATTTAACATTTTCTTAAATAATATTGCTGATAACTGTTCTCACTGGCATACATCAAGCATGTTATCTTAAAAACAATCAAGCATACGTAAAACATTGGCAAAATAGCCTATGAACTGCTTTTCACCGCAACACATTTAATGTCCTGTGAGGTGTGTTACTTTTGTTCCCGCGTATGACTAATTAGATGATGCCCAGTCAGCAAACTGAAAAGTCGTAAAGTCCCAATATAAAACAACCTGTTTTGCGTCTGTTCTTCTGTGGTCATGTTTTCCGTTAACATTGACGAGCATACAGAATATTTACCTAACGTTACAGTCCCTCCCCTTGCAGTATCCCTCAGTACTTACTCTGAGTGCTTCAGGGTCAGCAGCAGCAGCAGCAGCACACATGTAGTTTCAAGCTCAAAGTCATGTCAATAAACTCCTGCTTCATTTAATTAAATATAAAATTGCGACTTTCAATCCAGAGAGATATATGGGTCTCCTAGCAAACAAAGACTGGTTTTCCTGGACAGAAGAACACGCATCCCGTAAAATTACTGGTACTATTATTTAAAACGACGCATGTAGAATACAGTGTTGCAAAAACTCATCCAGCATGATGTCGCGGCGCATTGGTATGACGTCACGAACGCGACTCGTTTGTTTATCAACCAACTTGGAACATAATCTCATCGTGTCCACGCATTCAGCAAAAGTTTCGAGGAATAAACTTACGGATTGCATTTTTATTGATTCGATTAGTTAACATCTCGATTTAAAGCACACCTTTGGTCCGCGGTAGTTCGTATTTGGTGGGTTCCGCGTGCGCTGTGCCATACTGAAGTTAAATCAGATTAGGCTAACGTTACTAAAACTGCTGACAGGTGAGAATTTATTTACACTACCTTCATATTTTATTTGTTTGCTTGATTTGTTTCTTAAACCTGCTTAATTGGCGTTTACTACCTTGAACATGTTGGCTGCATGTCCCAGAAATCATGCATTACAACTAATCAATAACTCAGACTCTGTATGGATCTTAACTTCAGACTCTTCTTTGTTAACTGCATAGCCTATATGTATGCAATCAAACTACCGTTATAATACTTTCTTTATACATGCATATTTGTTTTATATGTACATTGTTGTACTATATTGGTGTGTAAAGTACAAATATTTCACGTGGTCTCTCGAAAATGAGGTCGTTAGTCCTGTATGGGTAACAACCATTTAATGCATTTGAAAGCGATTTAATAATATGTATGCATGTGGTTTGTTGACAAATAAATTGATTATTGTAGCATTTTATTTATAAATATCAAGCTTCCAGATTCAATTTTATGACTATATGAGAGAATGTGTATCATTTTAAACCTTTTTTTAAAGTTTATTTTTAATGTTTATTAAAAATGATTGTGAAAATTAAAAAAGATAAAGATATCTCATATAAATAAATAAAATGACTTGCAGTAAAAATATTGTTTAGAAATTAGTTTTAAATGCAGAATAACACGCCAGCTACCCATATGTAATACTCTATTTATTATATTCTGAATATCATGGTCCGTTTATTTCCTGTTAGCCCCAGCTTTAAATTTCTTAATTGATCCAACTCAGACCTGTTTATAACCTGTTGTGTCTTTTCAGTGTCTGGTGAGGGAGAGCGGTCAGCATGTCGTCTTTCTCCGAGTCTGCGCTGGAGAAGAAGCTGTCTGAACTGAGTAACTCGCAGCAGAGCGTTCAGACTCTGTCTCTGTGGATCATTCATCACCGCAAGCACGCATCCTTCATCGTGCGCGTGTGGCACAGAGAATTGAAGAAAGGTAAGAGAGTTGTACTGCTGCTGAAGCCTACAGCTTTAGGTTTACAATGGTAGTTAAAGAAATAAGATTAAATTACAATTTGCTGGAAAATGTCATCACTCTCAGGACACCAAAGATGCAGAGGAGTTTTTCTCTTCATCAGATGTGGAGAAATGTTGCATCACATCACTTGCTCACCTATGGATGTGAATGGGTGCTGCCACGAATGAGAGTCCAAACAGCTGATAAAAACATCACAATAATCCACACCACTCCAGTTCATCAGTTAACATCTGGAGAAGACAAAAGCTGCTTGTTTGTAAGAAACAAATCCATCAATATGATGTTTTTAACTTTGAACCATTGCTTCCAGATAAAATGTGTGTCTATACTCCATAAAAACACTACCTCCAGTTAGAAAGCTATCTGGTCTGAATCAGGAGAGAAATCTGAATGGATTAAAACAGCTCTAAACGAATGTATCAGTGTACATTGATGTGAGAGGACAACAGAAGACAGACTTTTGCACTGGAATAAGACTTGATTATAGACTTGAATTTTGGTCTGAAGCAACATTTGGAAGTTATAACACCTTGATGATGGATTTGAATTTACAAAGTGTGCAACTATTCCCTTTACAAGAAATTAACTGATGGACTGGATTAGTGCACCCATTCACTTCCATTGGTGAGCGAGTGATGCAATGCTATATTTCTCCAAATCTGATGGAGGAACAAACTCATCTACATCTTGGACGGCCTGAGGGTGAAGACTTTCTCAGCAAGTTTTCGTTTTGAAGTGAACTATTTCTTTAAAGCATCAGTCAAGAAATGTCCTTTCCTGACCTAAATTGAGTTTGCACAAGGCATCTCTAGGTTGTGTAAACTAGGCTAACCTTCAAAAATGGCTGAGATGCACAAACATTAAAACTGGAACACACTAAAGGGTTTTGTTAATAATAATTAAATGTGTTTGTTGTTCAGCTAAAAGCAGCAGGAAGTTGACGTTCTTGTATCTGGCTAATGACGTGATTCAGAACAGTAAGAAAAAAGGTCCTGAGTTCACTAAAGACTTTGAGGGTGTCCTGGTTGATGCCTGCTCACACGTGGCCAGGTAAACGCACCTTCATAAATGCTTTGTGTGTTTAGTAGCGTGAACCTGTCCTGTCTCACGTATACTCTGTGTCTTTGTCTGGCAGAGACGGAGATGAAGGTGCTAGAAAGCACATGGAGAGGTTGCTGAACATCTGGCAGGAGAGAAACCTCTACCGTGCAGACTTCATCCAGCAGCTCAAACTGGCCATCGAGGACTCGGACAGTCCCAAACAGAAGCCCGCAGGTCAGTGCAATGCATGCATACGGTGCAAACATTTTAAAACATCCCAAGATGGTACATGAATGTGATCAGAGCTGCAATCTAGATACAGATGCAGCTCAAATATGCCACGTTTTAATGATTTATTCTCTAATTTGTGTTGTTTCAGTTTTCCTCACTACTATAAAAGTTATATACTTTATGAGCCGGTTTCCCGGATAGGAAATAGATTAAGCCAGGACTAGACGTTTTTCTAATGTAGGGTTTTTAAGAATTTTTAGAAACATGTCTTACAAAAATGCATTATCTGTGAGCATTATAAGACCAAACAATGGCAATAATGTATTTTATGATATTTCAGTGCAAGCTTTTTCCAGTTTAGACAGCTCTTAACCATATAAACTATACGTTTTGGTCATGAACCTTCATCAGGCATTGTCTTCACCAACATGCATGTTTGTTCACTCTCCTGTCTTGTCTCTTTTTGAAAGTAAAGTGAATTAAAAGTTGCCTGGTATTTTTGTTGCAGATGATAGAAAAAATTTAAAAAGAAGCTACCAGAAGGTCCAGGAGGAAGAGGAGGAGGAAGATGATGACTACAGAGGTCAATATTCACCCCGTGAGACGGATGCAGCTGCTCCACAACTGGTGCGCTGATTATTATTTTATTATTTTTATTCAATATCTTAATTATAGATTTATTGTTTTTATATATATCTGTTAGTGCTGTCAAATGATTCATCGGTTATATAACATGTGTGTGATGGGCATATTTATTATGCATATATAAATACACACGTACATGTATATAATTAATCAAATATGTTACATTTATATACTTAATAATATGAATGTAGATATACAGGCTACACATCATTTCATGTAAATATTTTCAAAACATATGCTGTATGTGTATATCTATATATACAATAAATGTACACAGTTCACACACACACATATAATGAAAAAAAAAATTATTTCCATGCAATTAATCAAATATCTGTCTTTTTTTAATGTAGTTTTTTTTAGCCTTTTTTTGCTTCATTATTTCATTTGAAATACTCCTGCAATGTGAAAAATATAACATAACAATAGAAATACTTATCAGTTCTAAATATAAAAGCTTAACTTTGAATGAAAATGCTATAATAAGGATCAATATCTATAATCAAGGGTAAAAATCAACTTTTTGGAATAGATGGCATTTAAATGATACCCTGGAACTGTGGGTGAAAAAATTGTAAGTTTATAAAATAATAAAAGAAGGATGTAATTTATTTATAAAGTTTGAGTAGTTGATGCCTGGTTGTGTGATCCTCAGACGGAGGATCTGGTGAAAGCGCTGCAGGATCTAGAGAACGCTGCGTCCGGGGATGCTGCCGTGAGACAGAAGATCGCCTCACTACCACAGGAAGTGCAGGACGTCTCTCTCCTGGAGAAGATCACGGGTGAGTCTCGCAGGACAAACATAGCACCGTCTTAACAGGAAGTGATTTTCTGATGAAACTCTCCGTGTTCTCTGCAGATAAAATGGCGGCGGATAAGCTGTCGAAGACGGTGGATGAGGCCTGTCTGCTGCTGGCCGAGTATAACGGGCGCCTGGCCGCAGAGCTAGAGGACCGGAGACAGCTGGCCCGGATGCTGACAGAATACATCCAGAGCCAGAAAGAAGCGCTCAACGAGAGGGAGAAGAAGCTGGAGGTACCAGACTCCCAAATTCAATACCTTTCATCATCTTCTCCTTTGATTTTGACCTGTCAAAAAGAGCTAAATTAAATCATTATTCACTGATTAATCATAGTCGTCTCAACACAAGAGAATATTACCCTGAAAAAAATGTTGAAAAGAGGGTTTAAAAATTTTTTGTGCATTTAATTTTCACAATTCTTTAAGAGAAGAGTGAGAACAGCATGAATTTGTCTATTAGAAAGAGAAATCTTTTGCAATGGTACATCTTTAATTAGGGATGCTCTGATCACGATTGGCCAATATGTTTGCGTGTTTTGTCAGTAAACGTGGTCCTGTAATCAGCTGTAAATGCCATCAGGTGCGTGATTTCACATTGAGCTGTATATACTACAGGTTGATTCAGTCTCTCTTTGTCTGGTGTTCTTGCAGGAATACAAGCAGAAGCTGGCTCGCGTCACACAAGTGAGGAAGGAGCTCAAGTCTCACATCCAGAGTCTTCCAGACCTCTCTCTTCTACCGAACGTCACCGGCGGTCTGGCTCCTCTCCCGTCTGCTGGAGATCTGTTCTCCACCGACTGAACATCTCTGAGACTCTCAGTCCTGTCCGATCAGACGCTGGGCTCCTCCTCACTGACTGTAACATCAGGAACGGAGCGAGTGATGAAGATCTGCTGTCACACGTTTGTTTTTCATTAGTTCTCATGTCAGCTCAAGCTCACGGAGATCCAGCTCACCAGTCGACTCGTCAGTAAACCGGACTCAAAGTGTGGAGATTTTGTTTTGATGTGACTTTGCTGTGGAAAGCAATTCCCTTTGCTTTGTCTTATACCTGTAGGTTTTTAGTTAAATTTTGCTTCGTGTTCATTTCGGAAGAAACTAAACATGAGGATTCAGTTTTAAACACCTCACTGCTAATGAGTTCATGATATCAAGAGAAATCAATTCAACTCATGCCCGTGATATATTTTGGTTACAAACCCGATGTGTTTTGCTGATAAATACAGATGTGCTTGAGAAGAATACTGTGTGATCACATTCTTTCTATGGTCTCATTAACCATGACCCAACACATTCAACAATTGATTTTTTTGAGGGAATTACTGGGATTAGTTTAAATCAATTACTGTATTATCAGAGGGACGTATAAATGAGAAATGAAATATAAAGTGGCCAAACTCTGTCCAAAACATGTTTTATGTTTCATTCACAGATATTTAATTCACACGTGAATATCACCAAAACAAAACATCATACTGAGAATACTGAAGTGAAGCTTTTTCTAGGTTTCAGTCATCGCTGTTCACGGTTTCAAATCAGTGACAAATACCATCCTGTCCTCTGTGGACGTTTTTACTATATTAATAACCCACATCTACATCAGTTTGCAAGCAAAAGCATTGAAGTGACACTGAAGCGATTTTACTCTCTTTCAGCGTTACTGAAATTAAATTAAATTAAATATAAAAATCCACTTATTTTATTTCAGCTAGTTTGCAATGTAATATTTTTAAACCTTTAAATAACATCAATTAAATAAACTAAAATCAATCAATAAAAATGCTGACAAAATTATATAGAAATATTTAATGATATTCTATATATGTTAAAATGTATATATATATGTTTGCATGATTTTACCATAAAGCTGACTCTAGACATTCATTCGATAAATCATTATAATTCATTTTCATTTCAATTAACATATTTGTATGTGTGAGGGACAATGGAAACCATCTCTTTTAAATGAATGTGATGTGTTTTGTTTCAGTTTTTAGTTCTTTCGGTTCTACAGTAGAACCGTAACTGCCATCAGGGAAAACCCAGTTTATCTGAAGCAGTAGGAGAAGGAAAAAGTCGACTTGAAGGATACTTCGCCTGTATGTGGAAGTAACTTATGTGTGGTTTTGTGAGTCAGGAAGACAAAACATGTTCCAAATGTTCTATCAAAGTACTGCTAGATTAAAACGAAAGCAGTCGCTTAGGTCAGCGTTGCAGTTGCCCAAAATCGGCTGCGAGAGCAAAAAACACTCATTGAAGCATAAGTTATTAGTTGGCTACGTGTTTTTAATATTTTTGAACAGGGCGCTGAATTAAGCAGTATATTAAAACTGTTATAATTTCCTCTGATTTTAGGCGTAACTCCTGGTTAAGAGTAGGTTTATGTGTAGATATGGTCATGACTATATTTTTACATTAAAATGTTGTTCCAGGGTCAACAAAATATGTTGACCTAGACACATGGTACTTCGCAAAGTAAGGACGTAATCAGGACAGCCTCTGTGCAGGAATTGATCCAATCGACATGGTCCCTACCTACACAGTGTTCATTGCTCCCTTCTCCTTGAGCAGGGGAAATCAAACACAGTTTACTTTTTTTTAAGGATTTGCGCTGTACATAAGTGAATACGATTTAAGTCACGTCTCGCACACTTAAATGCACTTTAAATGGAACGCATAAGTTTGAACGTACAAAAATTGGAATCATTGCGGAATATCCGTCGATGTCCACTTCACATGGCACACCCATTTTGAGTAGAACAACCCCATGACACGCGAGTGACAATGACGTTCAGCTGGGGAGAGGGAGAAGGGTCTGGCTGCAGACGTGCACTCTCAGCCGCGCATGCGCACTAAAGCACATGCACTCTCAGCCGCGCATGC
>JAUMHG010000072.1:14577457-14593932 GCA_032359395.1 Enteromius anoplus
GTGAACAATGTTTGAGAGAAATGGTAATATTGTGTATCTGGAATGAATTTTAGATCTTTAAGTCCATCTCATGAAAATATTAGTGTATTTTCGAGGCAAAAGGATTGATTTGTGAGGGCGTGTGATCACCATCTCTCCGTCGACCGTGACTCATCTGTGTGGCAGCTGCTGCTTTGTGTAAATTCAAAAATGCAACCAGGAAAATCCTTGCATCAGCCTTGGTTGTAAAATTCTATTGACTCTTGAATGTCTCGCGATTGATTGCATCATTCTACAGGAAGAGAGTTTATTTTTGAATGAGATGTGAGCACGTTAACAGAGCGGGGAAATTTCAGCGATTAAAACTTTGTATTTTACTCTCTTCTTCACATAGACATCATATGGCTTCAGAAGGACTTGAAATGCAACACAACTTGTTCGTAATTATATATTGTCTGTTTGTGTTTTATATTGTTCATAAGTGGGTAGGTTTAGGGTAAACGTGGGGTTAGTTGCTACACTGAAAGTATAAATGAATGTAAAATGAATCCTGTGATCTGTGCTGTCACTGACTTACATTGGTATCTCTTCCGTGAGGCCATCACAGAATTTTCGGCAATTCTGTGACACTAACACAGAATTTTGAGTTAAGAGTTTGTGGTCATTACATGGAATTTTGTGAGATCAGGTTGTTGGTTTAATTTGGTCGTATGCTGGCCCTAAGTTGGTCCAAGTAGTCTCAGCTTTAGACGTCATGCTTTCTGGGAGATGGTTGTAGCGCCAAACCCCCTCATGAAAGAAGGGTGAAGAAGATGACGACGAGAGCTTTTTAAGATCAACTAAATGTTGGATTTTCAAAAGTATGTGTTAGTACATATTTCGGGTATGCGGAGCAGAATATTAAAAATATGTCCAAGAGTTTTACATACTGGCAGCCTGTTACTCTTATTAAAGGGATAGCTCACCCAAAACCAAAAATAATCCTGATATTTACCCACCCCCAAGGCATCCAAGGCATAGGCTTTCTTCATTCATATGAACACATTCAGAGTTATATTTCACTTTGTCCTGTCTGTTCCGATCTGTGTTATTGCAGTGAATGGTGCCCCTGTGTTTTGTGTTTGAATCCGAAAAATGTGTATACATCCATGATGAAACTACTAAACACAGCTGCTTGGTGTTAATAAAGGCCTTCTAAAGTGAAACGATGTATTAGTTAAAGAAAAATATAGAGTCTTAAAACTTTATAAACTTATGTGCAACTTCCAGTCTCTCAAGCAGGTGCATTCTCGACAAGGTCTTTATCAACACCCTGGAGCATGGTTTGACCCAACACTGGGAATACCGCTTTAAACTGTACTGTATCTGAAACTACCTACCTGGTCCCATGACATAAATGTACCTGGGTTCACTTTTTAGTAAGACATGAAATATGTAACAATAAGTACGTATCAGTTCTTTTCCAAAAGTAAATTAACACTAGCAGGAATTAAAATCTGACACATTTTATTCCTTTTTTTTTCTTTCCACACAAATTTACAGTTTTGAGAGTCTTCGTACAATTACTTGAAGAATATCGTGTTATGACTTCAAAACAGTATTAATATGGTGGGCTATTTGAAAACTGATCCTTTTGAAACGTTAGCTTCACACATATTCAGTTTCATATCTTTGGGTTTTAATTGATGGTAGATTTGTTTGGTAGCTTACGAAGTACAGAGATGTAGTTGAGAGGCGAGGAGCTCCAGTTTGCATCCCGTGAAACTACAGTTCAACAAAATAGTTCAAATCTGCATAAAAGTTGGCTTAAATGGGACGGTTACATCAACAAATTGTTTTTATATCAGTTTTGCATTTGTTAACAATATCGGGTAGGTTTAGAGTTGGATATGGTGTAGGACATATTTCCAACATGCATTAACTTTTAGCCACAGTCTCCAGATATTTGAATTTAGAACAGTAGCAGTATAATAAAGCATAATAAAAAACACAGCAATGCTGTAACTATATCAACATAATAGAACATGCCTGTGTTTTAGTGCCCCTCAGTAGACATTTCTCTTTGAAAATGTGGTGAAACACATTAAGGTACATAAAAAAACGGTGTTGAACATATAGTGCACAGAGGTACGTATTTTTATGAGACCAGGTTGGAAACTACAGTACCATTAAGAGCGTAGTATTTGCATATCAATGTGTTCATGTATCTATTTACAGAGAGATGAAACTGGCCAAAACCTAAAGCTTGGACCAAAAAACAATGAACAGCTAATCAAACTTTACCATAGACTAGATCTGACAAAAAGGCATCAAAATAAAATGAGAACAGAGGACATTCTTGAAATCAAGCCTTCACTTATGTCCCAGGAACCACAGGAAGAGAATGAACTTGTAGACTTGTTTCTACAAAAGCTGATGAACCTGAACTACAGAGCAAGATACACTGCCATAAAACACAGAAGGAAAGAAGACGAGAAAGACAGTACAACTTACAAGGCTGAAATTCACCCTATGGATGTTCAAATGGCTGTGTTTCATTGTTCTGATGGCTTCCTGAAGCAGATGGTGGTGACTAAACTCTCACAGTGTCAGTATGCTTTGCCTCTGCTTGTTCCTGATCCATTTACACAACAGATTGAGTTTCCTCTCTGGACATTTAGAGAAATCTACAAGAGCTGGAAAATGAAGAACAGCAACAATGAGATCATCAGTAAAACCCAGCTCATCTGCAAGGCTGAGACTCCAATGGTGTCTTTCTTCAGGTTTGGATCAGTGTCTTCATCCAAGTCTCAGCTGATGAACAGCCTCATCAATGAGAGAAACAACACATTCTTCCACAGGAACTGCCCAGGCAGCAGCAGAGCCAGATTACTGATGGATGGAGTGGTGGAGATCGCCTGGTTCTGCCCTTCTGGGAAAAAGACAGACACATTTGATGACTGTGTGGCTTTCTGTAATCTTCATGGTGATGCAGCAGCCAATGAGAAACAATATGAGATTCTGACCAGTATGGCTTCAGTAAACATCCTCTTCTTACCAGATTTTGGACAGAAGAACCAATACAAGAGTTTGGTGAGATCACTCTTCAGATCTCCTCAGTCTCTCATTTGTCTGCTCACTGACAACAACTGTGATAAAACTGAACTGGAAAATGGAAAATTTATGATTGGTCTTTTAAACAAAAATCAATATAATGTATATGAGCAAATAAGAGAGACTATCAAAGAGAGTTTGACCAAGCGAAAACAGAGCTTCAAACTTGAAGATGTGGCCAAACACACAGGAATCAGAGTAGATGAGGATGATCCAGAGTGTCAGATAGGAAAACAAGCAGCATATCAGGTCATGGGTTTATTGAGAGAAATAGACCCATCAGCAGTGAAATAAACTATCCTGCCCTGTCAGGGAAAACTGTGGCATGACTGGTGTCAAATGAACAAAAAGCTGCATCATTTAGAAGGAGAAAATCTAGAAGAAGAGATAAGTAACAAACAGAAGAACATGAGAGAAATAAGAGAAAAACAAGTGTCACAGGGATTGAGTGATTTCATGGAAACATTTATTAAAAAAATAAAATCCCAAAAAGATGATGATGTGATAAAATATTTTCTCAGATGGATGAGGAGTCTGTTGAATGAGTTCACTTCAGAGAAGCTCTGTGGACTTAATAAGGAGTTTGCCATGAAGTGGGATGAAGTCTCAGCATTGAAAAGGATGCCTGACAAACTAAATCAACTGCAGACTGAACAAACAAATCTGGAAAAAATATCAGAGCAAATTAATAGAATAAGTTTTGGCCTGGAGCACATCCTGAGAGAGTTTGGTCAGATCTATGAATCATGGTCATCTGTGAAGAATGATAGTCTATCGTTTGACTTCTGGTCTCTCCCAAGTCTTGCAGCAGAGATGATGATCTCTGGATTTCCCATGGAGCTGATGGATGGAGATGCTGCTCATGTTCCTCTCACCTGGGTCACTGCTGTTCTAGATGAAATAGTTAAGAAACTGGGAGACCAGAAACTCTTTGTGCTCTCAGTTTTAGGGATTCAAAGCTCTGGGAAATCCACCATGTTGAATGCCATGTTTGGACTCCAGTTTGCGGTCAGTGCTGGCAGATGCACCAGAGGAGCCTTCATGCAGCTGATCAGAGTGTCAGAAGAGATGAAAAAAGAGCTGAGGTTTGATTATATTCTGGTTGTTGATACTGAGGGACTTCGTGCACCAGAATTAGCTGGAAGGTCAACAACACATCGTGACAATGAAATGGCTACATTTGTTGTTGGTCTTGGAAATATGACCCTGATCAATATATTTGGAGAAAACACATCTGAGATGCAAGACATTCTTCAGATTGTTGTTCAGGCCTTCATGAGGATGAATAAAATCAGACTGAATCCAAGCTGTATGTTTGTGCATCAGAATGTCTCAGATCTCACAGCTGGAGAGAAAAACATGAAGGGAAGGACACAACTGCAGGAGAAACTGGATGATATGACAAAACTTGCTGCTAGAGATGAAGATTTTGATGCAGAAAGTTTTAGTGATGTCATTGCATTTGAAATACAGAATGATGTGAAGTATTTTGCTCAGCTCTGGGAGGGCAGCCCACCCATGGCTCCACCAAACCCAAACTACTGCGATGACATTCAAGAACTGAAGCAAACTATTCTAACACATGCTTCAAAATCAGATGGCATAATGCTGACACATCTAAAAGATCGTATTCAAGATCTCTGGGAGGCTTTGCTTAATGAACAGTTTGTGTTCAGCTTCAAAAATTCTATGGAGATTGCAACATACAAGAAACTGGAGACTGAATACAGCAAGTGGACCTGGAGCCTTCGGAGTGCTATGCTGGAAATCGAAAACAAGCTACATAACAAAATAGAAAATGAAGCAATTCATGGAACTGAAGAAACTGATCTTCAAACAGAACTGAATGCAAAAAGTAAAGAAGTGAAAAAGACAATGTTTGAATTTTTTGAGAGAGACAGTGATGCAGGTATACTTAGTCAGTGGAAAGCTTCATTTGAGATAAAAATCAATGAGCTTCAAGAAAACATTGTGAGGGAAACTAAGAGAAAATTAAATATGGTTCTTCAGCAGCGTGACGTGAAGACAATGATGGACACTCAGAAGACACATCATGAAAACACTCTCTTGGAAAAGAGCAAAAAACTGGCCTTGACATTTAAAAACCAAGCAACTGATGGAAATGTAATAAAAAAAGAGTTTGATAAATTTTGGCAACAACAGACAACTGCAATTATCAGAGACAGTCCTTTTGTCAAAGACATTGACATATTCATTGAGGCGAGACAGCACCTCAGTAAAACTTACAAAAGTCTACCTTTAGACTGTTTGGAAAAAAGCAAGCAGCACATTAATATGGGCAGTTTGCCAAGCTATTCAAATTATGTGAAGATAAAGAAATCCTTTCGACATACAGCAGCTCTCATAAATGAACAGATTTTTCATCTTGTTTTATCTAAAAAGGATCAAATCCAGATAAGAGTCTTAATCACAGAGATCACTGAGCACACAGATGAAATGATTCAGTCATTTAACATTGCAAAGATGGGCTACAACATTAGCTTCATTCCACAACTCCTCGATTACATAAAGGCAAGATTAACAAAGCATGAAGAAGAAGTGAAATATGTGTTCAAGAATGAATTCTTCATGGATTTGGTACTTGGCTTATGTCATAAAGCAAACAATACAATCTCTTACCAACACAAAATATTCAGGGAAGCCAATGATCCTGTTCTCTACATTGAGAGAAAGAGTGTAGAGTACTACATAATTTTTCAGAAGTATTGTCAAGGAGTATCATCAACTGCTATTTTTGGTGAAATTGTTTGTAACAAACTCAAAGAGCCCTTTCAACAGAGTGTCTACAAAAAAACGGCAAGAGATTTAGCAGATGAAATGATGACAAACTGTGAATCTTTAAAAGGGAACCGATCAAACCTAGAGAAACACATCTTGAGGACATTGGCACAACAACTGGACTTTGATGCATACATGACATACATTGACTATCCCAAAAAATATTTTAAGAATTTCATCAGACGTGAAGTAAGTCAGTACATCACTGAAAGATTCAAAGTTAGTGTTAAACCCAAGATGGAAAACAACATTAAACTCCTGGAGCAACAGATCACAAAAGCAGCACATGAATCCACCAAACAAGCTAAAGACAAAAATGGAGATGCTCATTCATGGTTACTTTGTTTCACACAGAAGCTTTCAGATGTGCTGGTATTCTCTGCAAGTGACCTCACTGGAGTGAATCATGAGGATGTTGAAGTCAGCTTCCTAGAAGAAGTGATAAAAAAAGAACTTCCTTCTATAATGTCTGATATATTGCATAAATTCAATGCAAACATTTTTCTAGTTAAGCTGGAAAACTCTAACAGACCAGATGAGATTCTGATTAATCACTTCTGTCATTGCTGTTGGGTTCAGTGTCCTTTCTGTGCAGCCATCTGCACCAACACAATAGAAGACCATTCTGGAGATCACAGTGTGCCTTTCCATCGTAATAGTGGATTGAATGGGTGGTCTTACAGTGGAACAACAAACTTAGCTATCAGCATCTGCACATCAGCAGTAGCCAGTGATAGATCTTTTTACCCAAATAGCTCAGATGATACAGTTCCCTGGAAGGAATACAGAGAAGGAGGTCCTGAATATGCTTCATGGAGCATCACCCCTGATCTCTCTGAGCTAGCGTACTGGAAGTGGTTTGTGTGCAGATTTCAAACAGATCTGGAAAATCACTATGAAGGAACCTATGATGGGAGTGGCAAGATCCCAGATGAATGGAGAAAATACTCTCAACAAGATGCTATTGAGAGTCTTAATAAGTATATTTAAGGACAGTTATTAAAGACAGTTGAAATACATCCACAGACTCTGTTCAGAAACATATGCTATGACCAGAGACATGCAAAGTTGAATATTGCACTTCAAGATTTAGGGAGGACTGCAATCAAACAGTGTCCCAAAGCAGAGTTCACGTTACTGGACCCCAGCCCATCTTTTAAAGCTTTTCAGTACAAAATCCTGTTTGCATGGTTGAGAACTAAAAAATGCAACTTGCCTATATTTAATCAAGTTAAAGTAATGCTTCATGTATAACATAAAATGGCATATAAATAAATTCTGTTTGCTTAATTTGGAAAGTATTTACTTTGCTTATTATGTAGAATATAAAAAATGGGTAAATGTCATGTGTAATTACAATAGAAAAATAAAACAATATAAAACAAATTAGTAAAAACAATAGCATGTACTTAACATAATCTCCAATACTGCTTTCAGTGATTTAGGTTTTGGGGTTAACCAAATTTTTTTTTTTTTTTTTTTTTTTTTTATTTTACAGTAATTATTGCATTCTTTAAAATAACAGTTTTACGGTTACAACTGCCTAGGCTCTATAAGCTGGTTACTAATTATTTTAATCTTTTTTTTATTTTTATTTGGTTGTTTTATTTGCATGTGTGTTTCATTCAAGATCCTGTATGATGAACAATGACAGCTTCCTGCATTTATTTTCTTTTTTTTCTTCTTTTTTTTATCTAAAGCACAAAGAACAGTGACTGCATAAAAAATCATTTTGATGGTGGATTGTGATACAGAAAGGATTATCTGAAACACATATTCCAGTTTTTTATGTGCTTCTTAAAATTAGACTGCATAAATTGAAATCTACATGCTACACTTTGCTTATAGTCACGCAGTGCTGTTGTTGTTAACAAGTAATTTGAGAATGAAGTATAATAATAATAATAATTATAATAATTTGGACGGTTTGATGTGACATAAGCCAACCGATCGTTGGTAGCACAATTTATTGTAATACTTTTTTTCTCAGTTGGTCAGATCAAGTTTAGCAGACTTGTACTTACTTGTTCAGATGACAATGGTGATGTACGGTGAAAATTCTTATTTGGGTCAGACTATTTATTCCAAGACATAGGGTTAACTAACCCTAACCCAAGACTTAGGCCAGAATATATGATTGTGAAGTTGTAGGATAACAAATTTATAAATGGTTAAACACAAGTTTCCCATACAGTTTAACAGTATAAATTGAAAGTCATGTATTTTTGTCATTTACATTCTAAGAACAGGAAGACAGTAACCTTTTGTCTTTATGCAGTTCCTAAACATGTGGCAAGCTTTCCCAAGCTAAGTGTGAAGTCTAAGCTCAGGATACAGCTGTTCCTTTTGTTTAGCACCTTTTCATCAGAATGACACTTGTGTGCGAAATAGATCAAGGCTGGGAAAGTCTTACTCAAAGATCCTGCATTTGCATGCCATTTGTTTTCCACTCTGCACTCCTCCTATTTGTGAATGTATATATATATAATAATGTTCCAGATGTGACTTTACATATGTGAATGTATATATATATATTATAACGTTCCAGATGTGACTTTAGAGGGACGTCCCATTTTGTTTATTTTTTGGTCATACAATATATATCACAAGGCATTCATGCCTTAGGCTAGACTACTTTCGAGGACCACTTCGATGACTGCAGCTCATGAAGAGAATTATCCTGAATGGAGAAAATTCTGCTTTAAAATGTAAGAAAAGTCTCCTGGTCTCTGAAAGAAATTTCACAACAAAGTACAGGAATTGGGATCGGAAAAGGTCCTCGAGTCGGATTCAAACAGGGGATGCAAAGTGCAATGGCGGTGCTTGTCGGCGCGTTGCCCACAAGGACTGCAACTTCAATAAAATTAAACACACACATGTCTACATGACAGAAATTAGATGCTACTTACACTAATTCAAAATTTTAATTATACTAATTAAAAACAGCAGCATTATTTATTAAAATGCTATTTACACTGTTAAAACATGATTTTCTGCTACTACTTAATGCAAATAGTGGCAATTATCTACATCTCAGTGTTAAAGTACATCATAAAACAGTATGCAATAACGTATTGAGTGTAAATTTTAATTCAAATTATAAATGATGCCACCGGTGACATCTTATGGGACAAAAAAGTCATTTGTACACCTACCCTAACTCTACCCAATAATGGTTTATTTTCAACTTTTTTATTATTTACTTACTGAAAATAAATGGTTTTCTGGTGTGATTTGAAATGTAAAAAGGGAAGGAAAAAGTTTGCCAAGAGGTGGATTCAAGCCCGGGTCGATCAGGTCAAAATGAATACCATTTTTTGTATGACTATAGCATTATCACACAGAGTTGGGCAGGGTTAGTGTAAATCGCCACTGTCACTGTCAATAATGCTTAGTGTAAATAGACACTAGAAAACCAACACCACAAAAGGGCACTTTGGAGTGTAAGGGAAAAAAGGGCATGTGCTCTGCACAGTTTGAGCCCTACCTGTCAATGTGCCTGGCGTATCACGTTGACTGCACCACTGGCTCCACCATGGCTCCTAGCTCCCTCCTCTCTGCAGTGGCCTATCTGTTCACTGGCTCCATCAGGCTCCCTTGTCTTTCTGGCTCTGCATTGGTCTGGCGTGGACTATCCTCTGCCTCGGCACTCATCTCCTCCAGCTACACCCATCCCTCCATCCCTTTGCCTTCATCAGGCTCCTTCATCCTTTCGGCTTCTCCTCAGTCCTCTGTTGCTCCTGCTTCACCATGGCCGTCACAAAGTTCTGCTATGACCCATTAATCTCACACTGTGCAACTAATATATTATTGTGTATACACTCTGCACCCAACAATACCCCCCATGCCCCTGCCCCACACGAGTTGACAGAATAAGACCTCACAAGCATAAGTAAAAATGGCTCATTTATTCATATATGACAAGATTCTCATAGGTCTCAACATTGTGAAGTTTATCGCTGGCAAAATCTATCAGTATCTTTCTTTGTCCTGGCAGCTTTGGTGTGAACTCCACTTTGGCTGCAACAAACTCTTTAGGACCAACTGTTCCAACCCTGTCAAGAAGAAAATCTGTTACAGCCAAGCAACATTTGCGCTTTCATTTTATATTTTACATAAAATAAGCACATGTTTAGCTTCCCTTTAAATTTGTCACAAAACAACAACAACAACAACAACAATGTCTTTGTGTTTTGGTGTTCTAGATGTGACAGCATAGAACCTACTAACAAATACTGTAATTTAGAGTTTAATTAACAACACAACTGTAAACTGATAATCTAAGTAACATAAGAATTTGAAATTACATCAAAAATATCTAAATGTGATCTTTTAAATACCATCTTGCATAAGTAGCAGACAGTACATGCTCCACAATAATAATGCTTCCAAGTGGTTGCAATAATGCTGTCTGTTGCTACTGTAGGTAAATAGTCGGTTTGGGACTTGAGTAAATGTACACAAATTGCTGACTGATCATGCATAAGATCCTTAAATAAAGCATGCTACATTCTATTACTGTAATTTACCTCTTTTTTGAACAAGGTAAACACTGTTTTGATTGTAAAAACATTTCGTCTTAATAAAAGCTTAAATAGCTACTTTTTGTGATTAATTTGACGTTTTATCTCATTTTTGAGTAGTCTGGGAGAATACAATTTCAAAGTAACTTCCCCTACACTGTGTTGCTGATGTTTTTCATCTGTCTGTCAATTTGATCATGCGTTGAGTTGAAATGACACCAGGTATGTCCACCGGAGGTATGAGGGAATGTAGCGATCAGGTGACTTACTCATGAGAGATGGGTTTGCCGTCGGTCAGGTTGGCACCGTGTATAGTGAACACACAGTTCTCCAGGGGCTCCGGAAGTGGATTCTGCACTGCTAAATCTGCCACCAGCTTCTGGCCCACTTTTGGCACACCCAGGATCTGCGGGGGACAAAATTGCCCCTAGTTAGAACTGTTAGAACAGTCCTGCTCACTGTACATTGATTCAGTGGCGGTTTTAGGCACAGGCGAACTGGGCAGTAGCCCGGTGCGGCATTTTTTCATGTCACGTGGGGGGCAGCAAAGAGGGGGTTTTGCCCAGGGCGTAATTCCATGTAGAACTGCCACTGCATTGATTCATATTGATAACTACATATTGATGACTCCAGTGAGTAACTTGAGACTCTTTAGAGATTTTAAATGCAAAATAACCCTTACCAAATATTTCACAGTAACAGTTATTTGTCAAGTCAGCAAACTGTAAATGTAAATTGTAGAGAAGTTGAGGTTTACATTGACGATTATTTCAGGGCTGTTGAGTACGATGGTCTTCTTTGCTCTGTAGAAATCCCGTGTCTCTGCATCGATGAGTAAAGCCACCAGTTTGATCATCCTGTCTTGAGTTATGGCTTTGCTGTACTCTGCATATTCCAGTCGAAGAGTTACTTTACCCCCTAAAACATGAAATATAGTGAGACATTTACGTTCTTTTGAATATACTGTACACTCTTATTGACATGTATTGTTCAATAAATAACATTTAACAGGTTAAAAACTTACGGAACCACAGGCTTACCTTCATTCGAAGCCAAACTCATCTCAGTAAACTCTCCCAATCCACAGGTTTCTCCAAGCTTGCCATTGTAAGACACTGCTTGGGCATAGAACATTACCCGACAGGACTTTGTGACCATGGTGTTGTTTTTGAGCTCTGCATAGACGTCGAAATCAGAGCCAATATTCATGTCCGGGGTCACTTTTATCTTGATGTGTAAACCAGGCTCCTCTCCAGCCTGTGCTAGTTTGTTGTTATGATTTGCCTTCTCATAAACCCTTCTCTCTTCATCAGAACCTAAACAGAAAACAAAGTTTATAATGACAGGGACATGTGTTAATATTACAGTCAATTGGTACAAGATAATCCTCCTACCCAACTGAATAAACCAAATTTAACTAGCATATACAGTGTGGTCAATAAGTATTTAATCACCATGTGATTTTGCAAGTTCTGTTACTTAGAAATCATGGAGGGGTCTACAATTTTCAGCATAGGTGCATTTCCCCTGTGAGAGACAGAATCTAAAAAGAAAAATCCTAAAATCACATTGTTGTAACATCCCTATGTTTGTTTATGTTCCGTGTTTTGCCTGTTCTCCCCATGTGCTTTCCCTGTGACCTAGTTTTCTGTTAATTATGTATTCAGTTCAGGTGTGTCTCCCTCATTTACGTTGATTGTCTCCCTTACTTAAGCTAACCCTGTGTATCAGTCTGTGTCTGTCATTGTCTATTGTACAGCGTGCTTTTGACTCGTGTTTTTGTGATTACTTGGGATCTTTATTAAATATATTTGTGTTTGAAGCAAACTCCGTTACTCTACGCGTCTTCATCCCGCACGAACGTGACAATTGTGTGATTTATTAACAATTTATTTTGGAATTACTGTATCAAATAAGTATTTGATCACTTCAGTAAAAACATTTTAATATTTGGTATAGAAGCCTTTGTTAACAATTAAAGAGGTCAAACAGTTCCTGTAGTTCTTCACTAGGTTTGCAAACACTGCACACACTCTTCCCTAGATCTGTCAGGCTTCGGGGCTGTCGCTGAGCAACACTGAGTTTCAGCTCCATCCAAAGATTTTCAATTGGATTTAGGTCCTGAGACCATCTTTAATGCTCTAACTGAGGGAAGGAGGTTTTTTGCCCAATACAGTATGTCACTATACATGGCCCTGTTTATCCTCTCCTTAATACAGTGCAGTCGTCCTGTCCCTTGTGCAGAAAAACTACCCCAGAGCATGAGGCTTCCAGCCCCATGCTTCACTGTAGGTATGGTATTATTGGGAAGATACTCATCATTCTTCTTCCTCCAAACATGGCAAATGGGTTAGTTAAGACCAAAAAGTTCCACTCTGACCACAGGACATTCTCTCATAACTCCCCTGGATCATCCAGATGGTCCCTGGCAAACTTCAGATGTACCTGGACATGGGCTGACTTACAGTAAGCGATGCAAGATTTTAAACCATGACGTCTTAGTGTATTACTGATAGTAGCCTTGGAAACGATGGTCCCAGCTCTCTTCACGGCATTGAGCAGCTCCTCCCGTGTAGTTCTGGGCTGATTCTTCACCATTCTTAGCATCATTGATATCCCACGAGGAGAGATCTTCCGTGGGACCCCAGTCCGAGGGACATTGACAGTCATCATTAGTCTCTTCTATTTCCTGACAATTGCTCCAACAGTTGTTCTTTTTTCACAAAGCTGCTTGGCAATTGCCCCTTAGCCCTTTCCAGCTTTGTGAAGGTCTACACTTTTGTCTCTTGTGTCTTTTGACAGCTCTTTGGTTTTGTCCATGTTGCTACTTTGACTTTGTCTGATTGTGGGGTGCACAGGTGTCTTTATGACAGCTAACGTCCTCAGACAGGTGCTACTAATGTAGAGTCATGAGCAGAGTGTAGCTGGACTATTTAAAAGCAAAGATAACAGGTCTTTGAGGGTCAGAAATCTGGCTCATAAGCAAGTGATCAAATACTTATTTGACACAGTAATTCCCAAATAAATTGTTGAAAATAGTACAATGTGATTTATGGATTTGTCTTTTTACTGTAGATTCTGTCTCTCACAGTGGAAAGGTGATCAAAGACTAATTGACCTTCATACTGTTGTCCTTTATAAGAGTTTAAAAGGATAGATGCTCCTATGATAACCTAGAAGTAAGTGGCTTGCTCTGTGGTATAATAGTTATAATCATAGTTTAAGAATTTTCCTTTTGGAAATTGAGCTTGCATCCAACCTAGATCCTTAACCATGAATGAATGAATGAATGGCTCCCTACCCTCTGGATACTTGTAGTTGTGTGTAATGTCCTCTCTCTCATCTTGACCTACTGCTTTGGTGCTGATTGATTTCCCAACCTCCGTAGTGGATCCACCTATCTTATACACCCTTCCATCTCTCAGTTTGATGTACTCCACCACATCAGCATTCACCTCGGCGTACACAAACGGGATGTCATATTTGAAAGTGAGCTCTCCCTCTTTAACGGCCCTCACTGGGGCTGGACCACAACAGAAGACACCTGGCAGAAGAAAGACGGCAGAACTGAGGTACTTCTTCATTGACTCTACACTCCACCTCTATGAGGCATTGATTATTGGCTCACCTTCACTCCTATGCTGAGGTGTTGGGTCACTCGCTTGCCAACCCTCGTACCCTAGCACCAGGTCTGGGCGCGTCATCCAGTTCTCCACCCAAACATGGAAGTTCCTAAGGCAGAACAAGGGATATTTGTCTGATTTGCATTACATTATAAGTTTCCAAAATGTTTTTTTTTTTTGCAGTAGTACTATAAAATAACCATTTTGGGTTCCACAAAAAACTCTAATTTTAATAAACTGAAGAACCTTTTCATGTTCTAAGAAATCTATTGTGCAATGCGAGTTCATCTAAGGTTTTTCATCGGACCAAATATGGCAATAAAAAGTTTCCAAATGAACTTTATCTTGTTTAATTTTGGTTTTACAATGCATACCATATAGAGTCATCAGCAATGTTCTCATCAAACTCGTTGAAGAAACGCTCCATTACTAGGTCTCCATTGCTGTCACGGGCTGATCCGTAGTTAGTGACTACTCTGCATGGGATTCCCAGAGCTCTGGACACTGGAAAACGAATCAAACACACGGACAAAAAATATCTGGTTTTATCATATCTGATGTAATATGTCAAAATGTCAGGGAACAGTTTACATAATTGGGAAATAATAACCTTTTGAGTTTTCAATGCTGTCTGCAATTTGTTGAATGACTATTAATTAAATATATATTGCTGGAGTAAATGAATTACCTGTACAAGCAACAGCTGCGAACACCCAGCACTGCCCGTAACGCACCGCTCTGCAGCCATCATTACGCCACTGGCGAAGGATGGAGCAGCTGTCCTTCCACACGGTGGGCTTTACGCCGTCATCATAGTCACCTGACCAGTTACCCACCAGCACTCCTTTATCACCTAGACTGTTGATCTGGACGGTACAACACAAAATTGCGGTGAGTTTCACTAGAAGTAAACTCTCTTCAATGCATGAAAAATAATTTTATTATGCTGATAGATGAATGCATAACTTGATTATTTTTTAAAGTGCCCCTATTATGGTTTTTAGACACTTTAAAAAAATATTTCTAGCCTAGATTTTTTGTTTTCTATCCAGCCAAAATATAAAAAAAATCTTAAATTAAGAATTTTCTAGACAAGAAAAAAATTATCTTGTTCTTATTTTGCTTACACCATCGGCAGACTTTATTACTTGTTCTAAGCAAAAAATCTTTAAAAAAATCTTTAAAAAAGTTGGTCTGAAGGAAAATGCTAATTCATTTCAGAGCATTAAAAGTGTACAAACACTGCTTTAAATGAAATTGACCAATCACCAGAGAGGTTGAAAAAAATAAAATAAATTAATCTAAATAAAAAATTAAATATGCTTAAATGTGTTTAAAATACATTTATTTCATGCTTAGTATACTATACATAATTTTTTATATTTTTCTACTTACAGTAATAAAATGTTCTGCATTTGTATTTTGAGTATATTAAACTGGGTAACTAATTTTGGACTTAATGTTCTTTATTTAAGTAGTGTTACGTGTAACAAGTAGTGCTGAAGTACAATTAAAGTTATACTTAGTATATTTTATTGTGAAGTTATTTAGTAGGCTATTTGAAAATATATTACTTTTTTACTAGTGTAGATTTAAATCTAAACATCAACATTTAGATTTTAATTGTTTTTATTTATTCAACGGAAAAATATTTAAGCTGGTAAAAAAACAAACGAAACACTTATAACTTCTAAGTTAGTTGTTCAGTATTTGAGGGCTGTAACTAACCATGGCGCTGATGACTCGAGTCACATAAACAGGGTTCCTCCTCTCAGAACAGTCCAGCGCTGCGTCGCTTATATAGTTTGGACTTTCATCTAAAATCTGCAGACAGATGCCCAGTATGCCAGACTCAAACTGTGGAAATGGAAACCAAACATTTTAGTGAAGCATAGATGCTTTGAAGCATACTGTGAAGCAGTTATAGAGATGTCTTGAGGTGCAGAACCTGTCCAAAAGTCCATGGTAAGACTGTGATGCGTTTGGGTATACCACGGTAGATCAGCCCGTCCTGAGAGAGAACGTATTCCTCCCTCTCAGCTTCACTCGCTAGATACACAGAGTCCTCTGAAACAACCAACACAGACTGAAAATAGATTCATTCTGAACATGTTCTTATTGTTACGTTTCATTAGAATCAAGTTGACATTATAACTAAAAATAAATGTGGTCAGGTTATACAGTTCTGATAATTTGCCAATATCATTTCCTGATATTACCTAATTTAACTTTTTAGTTTATTTTATTTTACAACATAAGAATGTTGCTTTTTCAAATTTTATTAAAGTATCAGCTTTGTACATATGTGCAAAAATGAAAAATAACAAAAGCAACCAAATCTCAAACATTTTTTTAAATGTTCAAAGACTTAATTTATTGTCAAATACAGCAACTTCACAAAACATTATATTCAAATTTGAATAAAAAAATAATAATATATATATATATATATATATAT
>JAUMHG010000072.1:14616124-14628714 GCA_032359395.1 Enteromius anoplus
TCTGGCGAGTTCCCATATGTAACGTCTCCGTTCCCTCCTTCAGGGAACGTGGGTTACAATAGTAACCTAGACGATTTAAATAATACTAAAATAACATGTATATTCATTTTTCTATATTTCTAACAAAGCTAATTAAAATATCCTTTTATTTATTAAAAATCTTTAAAAACAACAGTTTTTTTTCTCCCAACTAAGGTACTGATATAATACAGCACACAACATAAAGAGTCCAAAACAGTTACACATGCTGTGTATAAGTCTAATTTAATAATCAAAATGTATTTTCAAGCAAATGTGTATATATTTTCAAAATTCTCTGAAACCCATAAACTATACCAGTGTTTTTAAATCTGGATACAAAATTTCTTTTCATAGCAGGAAATTTGATAATTATGATCATCATAAAACACATATTTGGTTACTGGTCTACAGTATATCCTGGAGTTGTAATGTTGAACATTGCATATGCATTGCATCTGATTTCAAAATACATTTTTTACAGTTCATCAAGAAATATAGTGGCATGCTAAATAAATGCATAATAAAGCTTTTCCAGGAAAACATTCTCACATGTGTCTTTCTCAGATGATCAGTAGCGGAAGTAAAGAAATGATCCACAGTCACAGATCTTGTCAATCTCATCTTGTTTTATGTTATTCCTGCTTTCCCACTGCATTTATTCAAACACAAAAATGTTAAATTCTCTCTGTTCAGGTTTGTTCTTCATCAGGTGAATCCAAACAGTGGCATCTCACATGAGTTTCCGGGTTGAACCCTCCTATAACCCGATGTGACATCAGTGAACTGCTCCTGGAGAGATGTAAGTATGCCTGTGGAAATGACGCATCATTAGGATCATTCAGAAAATAATTCATCGGTTGCATATATTTAATGTTCACAGATACTTAATTATTCCATTCAGAGAGCAGATGCTTGTCAAGTAAAATGTATTTATAGAGCTTCAAAATGCACCTTACTCAAAGCAGCTATACAGAAAATCTTGACGTTCATGTTTAGAATATCTTAATTTCTTCATGACCTATAGTTGCATTTAGCAGATTGGAGCTGGGTGACAATATAGTTGCATCTTGCATACAAGCAATCAAGCAGTTTTCAGGCTTTATAGTATACAGTATATCACCTTAAGAGTGTGCTACATGATTAATTTGGGCATGCAGCTTTATCATTTGGAGCTGTATTAATATATTGTCTCTTAAAGAGCAGGTCATATGGTATTTTAAAGTGTCCTAATATTGCATTGTCCCCTACAACATATTTAAATGCATCTATGGTAATTTTCTCAGAATATGCATTTAACATTAGAATCATTTTGCAATTATTTCGAAACGTTTCATTTGGATCAATTCAGATCTTGTCTGTAAGTCCCTTCCTTCCATAAGCCCACTCTGCTCTGATTGGGCAGCTGGTCAAGTCTGTTTTGATTGGATACCACAAATAGCTTTTTCACAAGGCTTTGACTTGGTTGAATAAATGAGCATTGCACATTTCAAAATCGTAACATGTGCGGGCGTTTTCATATCACTGTATTTCTGAAGGAAACTGACTGTCTTCAGGGAATTTGAGATGTTATTTTAATTTAATCTTGCATGTAATGTCTAATAAATCATTGTTTGCAAGCCGAGCATTGCTTTTTTATATAGCGTTACCAGGTAAACCTAATGTCTACCACGAATACAGCGCCTCCTGCTGGCAGAGAAGGAATTCACATACATGAATTTTAACCACTAATTCTTCACATCATCCTCCTTAATATAATCAATAAATACAAAACACAGTTGCTTTCACAGTGTCTTCTCGACATGGTGTATACACTGACTAGTGAAAGTGAGTCGACTCTTTCTTTTATTATATTTCTTTATCATGCACTTTTTTGATTAAAAACTTAGCAGATGGTTTACATTAAAGGACAGCTACATTACAAAAACCCATATAGCTCTTTAAGCAAGCAGTGAATCACTGTTTAAAACTCACCTCAATTGCAGCTAAACTTCTGTTGATGCTTTGGAACGAATCGGCTCTTGAAATTGACACTAAGGTACACCCAGAAAAACAAAATTAACATTATGTCTGAACTAATAATTTTCCTCATGGAATATAACCAAACCCTAGTTTTTGTTCATTTTAAGTGTCAAAACAAACACCTAAAACTGTATTTTGTAACTAACAGCCAGAATTTTTTTTAGAGTGTGGTACTGTATCTTTTAGGTCAGCATTGCTTTGCCCGGAAATGTTGTCTAAGCAGCCAGCTCGCTGGGTTTTGAACAGAGCCGACGTGTTTATTTCTCAACCTTGAGAGAGCCGTGAGCATCTGCTTGTGGAATGAGCTTCTTCCTGGACAGGGCAGGTGAGCCGTGGTGAAGAGCATGAGCCGGAGACTGACACGGTGAAGGTCTGGAGTACAGCAGTGAAGACACAGACGCTCTTCTTGTGGGGCAATTCTGATCGGCACAGCTAAATAAACCTGTGTTCTCCGAAGAACAATCTATGGAGATAGAAATTTTACAGTAGATTATTTACACCTTTCCTTTATTGTACAGAGACTATTTATGTTCCAGTAAGTGTTTGTTACCGTATTTTCCTTGGAAAACGCTAGGTGACATGGAGCCCCGCCCAGACGAGGATGATGAGTGGCTGCCTGCGGTTGACGTACTGCTGCCAGAGCCAATCGAATCTGGCCGTGGTAAAGCCACGCCCCTTTGAAGGCTGGATACCAAGGGATTGGGTCTTTTCAGGATTCCTACAACTTCTGTCAGAAGAAGGGTAAGGGAATATTGCGGTTATGACTCAAAAGGGCTTTATTCATTGAATTAAATTAATGCACCTACAAAAGACCAAGTGTTCAGGGGCGTAGCAACTACTATACTGTATGTCCTCACATTTAAAGATAATCATTAGTCTGCATTTCAGAAAGGCCGATTTTTATGAAAGCTTGTTTATAACAGGATTAAAAAAGTTTATATCTCACAGTTCTAAGTTTATATCTTACGATTTGGACTTTTCAGATTTGCAAGATGGAAACTCAAAACTTTGAGAAAGTCACTTTTGTTTATTATCCACATTCCTCACTTTTTTCTCCGAACTGCAAATTCTGTGTCTTTTATCTTGAGTTTATCTCGCAATGCTCATATTTTTCATCAGTACTGAGAGAAAAAAATCCTAAATAAATGTTTTATTCTGTGTCAGAAACAGGCTTTCATAGATTTATTTATTTATTTTTGGCTGCAATGTGAATTAAATGAAATTTGGAAGCGTTGCTGTGTAAAATAACAGCTTTAAAGAGATTGTTCACTCAAAAATTAAACAATTCTGTTATCATTTACTCATGAAGACTGCTGGTAACCAAACAGTTTTGGGTCCCATTTTTTATTCTTATAAAGGAAGAAGTCAATGGGACCCAAAACTGTTTAGTTAACAAAATATCTTAAGTTCACAGTCATCTGTCTCTTTAAGATCAAGCAGAAGCTTCTGTCAGCCTGGGATTGGGTAGAATAAATGCGCGAGGGTTAAGCAGTAACCATATTATAACTAGCATTATCTGACTTTCAGCAAATTAGTTGCAGATTAGTTAGTATAACATCCCAATGTAACTGATATTTATGACCCAAGCCACACCTGGCAAAGTTTGTGTGCCAAGACTCTGACAGAAAATAAACTACCTGATGAACAAAAGACAATAGAAGAGAAGTCATCTTTGATGAAACTATGCATTTCTTAATTCACAGTGTTCTAATCCCTTAACTGTGATTTTTTTTTTTAAGTAAATAACTAGAATAATTGCACTTCAAGATATTCTTCAAAACGTTCCTACGCCCTTGAGTTTATATAATGAAATCAGTTAAATACGTGCAAATTGTTAGCCTGTGATTGGCTGATAAATACCTCTTCCTGTGACATCACCATTCATGGTGTGATTGCTAACGGCTGCGTTTCTAGGTTGAATGTCGGAAAAAGGTTTCCAGCCCATTCCCATGAACAACCTCTCCTGTCTCCTCAGCTCTGAAACGCAAACATCAACAAGTCCTGTACGTCTACAAGGACAAGCACAAACAACATTTACAGTGACCTTTAACCGTTTAAACTTTGCCTAAAAATGCCTAGTTTACTCTATACTGTGTTGTATTGTGCTCTGACCTCTGCTCTTCAGCGCTTGTTCCCACAGTATGTGCTCCAGGTCTCTGGTCCAGGCCTCTTTGGCGTCCCGTGTCTCGGCCTGTAGGATGTAGGTGTCCTGAGAGCGTCTCCTCCTGAACCAGATCTCAAAACTCCTGCCGCTCACGCCACACGAGTGAGTCATGCCAATCTCACAGGTCTACAGAGAAACATTAAGCAACTGTGTCGCATGATCCTTCAGAAATAATCCTTCTAATATACTGATTTACTGCTCAAGAAACATTTCTCATTATTATCAACGTTTGAAACAGTTTGCTTCTTATTTTTGTGAAAAAACTGTAATACATTTTATTTTTCAGAATTCTATGATGAATAGAAACATCAATATTCTCACACACATACCTTGATAGACATTTTGTAAACATATACATCATCTCCACGGTCGTTTTTCTTGGTCTTGGTGAAGAGGATGACATCTTGGAAGAGAAACACTCGTCGGAGGGAACGTTTCTTGCGGAAGATTACCCAGAATTCATCCTGCCGAATCAGTTGGCCCTGCTCATTCAGATTCAGCTGAAAAAGCAGGATGACAAACATTAATTAAGTTTTGATGTATACAGTAGGGAATTTCAAACAGATTATTTCAAATCATGTTGAAGCTTCATGACAAACATCGCAGTCGCGGATGGCGTCCATAGTGAGCAGGTCGTTCCCGTGCCGCAGCTGGAAGCGCACCACCTCTAGAGCTGCCTGGATCTCCTCTCGTTCTCCGCTCTGATCCGGCACACATTCGTCCAGGATCTCCTGCAGCAGCAGACTGTATTTACTGATCCTCTGGACCGGCTTCAGCAGGTACGAGGAGAGATCCATGCTGTCGCCCAGCTCCATTTGCTTACGCTGAAGAAAAAGAGGCTTGATTTCATTCCTGTTTACTCAAGTGCATTTATTACAGAAGGTTTAAATGCTCACATATGCTCCACAAGGAAAAACCAGGCTTTTGTATTTGAAGATCAGGGCAATTTTTACTTATTTTGTTTTCTGACAAACATTTATCTATCTTTTGCAGCCTCTGAAAGGCAGTACTCAATGAAAGGAAATATACTGTATGATATTTAGAGAAAAATTTACCCATCTCCATTCTGTTCAAAATTTTTACATAAATGCCGGAAAACCAAAGAATTTGTGGGAGCTGAGGGATTTTTCTAAGGAACAGCAGGCATTAAGAAGTACTAAGAATCAAGGGGATGTAAAGGTTTAAATGAGGTCATATTTATAAAATTATATTCTAAATTCTATATAAACATCTTTTTTTGTGAAATATATTACTCAGATTAGTACTAAATAAACAATAGCATGCGTTTTGTATGATCCCTCTTATTTTGGCAAAATAAGTAACATTTTAAAGGATGTGAGGGATGTGAACTTTTGACCTCAACTGTATATATTACCTCAAATGTATTATATATATTATATAAACATTATATAATATTTATAGTTTGCATGTATTATTATTTTTAAAAGGCTATTAAAAAAAAAAAAATAAATAAAAAAAAAAATTTATATATATAAACATTTAAGTATTACATAATATTTAAATAACAATACATAAAATATGAAAACATTTTGTAAATTCAAATAATTTAAAAAACCATGCATTATGAATTATAGTATAATATATATTAAATTCCATAAATTTTATTTGATGCATATTTTTATACAACTAACTCACCTTGAAGTATCTGTGATGCTGGATTAGAGTGTCAGACTGGGGTTTGTTCTTGCTGTAAAGGGCATAAAGTCCAAAACTCTCTCTCTGTTTTAACAGATATTTGTACAAGGTTAAAATGGTTTTCTTTTAACAATGAAAGCATCTATGTTGAACGACAGTGCCGCCTCACATGATCGAGGAAGCAGCGTCCGACTCGGAGCGGTTCTGTCTGACAGGCCTCCAGGTCCTGCTGGAAGTGCTGGCAGTGGAAGTCGTACAGTTTCTCCAGGTTCCCGAAGATGCGTCCTCGCTGACCGCGTAGATCCTGCGGGACGTCCGGCCGGGACAGCAGGGGGAAGTAGTGAGTCAAGATGTAGCCGAGAGAGCGGACGTACTCCACCTCCGTCAGCAGGAGCTCCTCCATGATGCGATGAAGCTTCCTGCAGAGTGTATTTGAAAAATAATAACAATCTATCATGAAATATCAGCTGTGACTGCCTTCACTTCAGGGGACAGGCGAAATACTGTGATCTAAATCACGGTTTTTCTAAAAAAATCTATTATTATTATCTATTATAATATATATGTGTAGCATTGGTATTACAACTGTAGTTAATGAACAATCTGAAAACCACTACTTTAACACATTACTGCCACCTATAAAAATCCTTAAATTTTTTTTTACTGTATCTTTACCTTTCTGACATCAGTGTAAGCTTTTGGACAGAAAAAGAAATAGCATGAAAAATATTGAGACTCGTTGTCATACACTTATGTTTAAAAGTCTGGAGTCTGTAACATATATTTTTGAAATAAATAAAAAATGTAGAATAATCTAAGTACAAGACATTACTGTAAATAATCTTACAAAAGATTTCTATGTCAGGCTCTTCTTTTGAACTTTCTGTTTATCATGGATTCACGAAAAAAATATGAAGCTGCACAACTGTTTTCAACACTGATAATAATAAGACATGTTTATTGTGCAGAAAATGTTTCAGTATATAAAAAAATATTTTCTGAAGGATCATGTGACACTAAAGACTGGAGTAATGATGATAAATATTCAGCTTTGATCACAGGAATAATTAACATTTTACAATATTGACACAGAAAACACTTATTTTAAATTGTAATAATATTTCACAGTTTCACTGTATTTTTGTTTAAATAAATTCAGTCTTAATGAGCAGAAGATACTTTCAAAAACATAGTGAAAGTTATGCAAACAACTTTGTTTCGAGAGGATCGTGAACTAGTAATCACACACGGCTGGTAGCCGATTTCCCAATCATCCTCGCTAATTCGTATCCAATCAAACTCCTTTCCCTTCACTATAAATTCTCCCAATTTTCATTCCCCTTCAGCTCGCTCATGCATCCCTCCTCCACCCCTGCTCCTCCATCTCTTCAGTCACGCCTTCCAGGGGGGGGCAGACGGTGAACGAGCCGAACACGAACTCTTACCCTCGCTAGGGTTCCATCCTCTCGGGTTCGGAGTTCGCCGTTCTACCGACTCGCTCCCCGGACAGCTCGCCAAATGTGCTTTCACTTATTACAAGGAAGCGTGAACTCTTGAAAAATAAATCTTACTTACTCTTACTGTGTATCTTCAAGGTAAGTCTCAACTGACAGTGTTTCATCTTTATATGCGAGTCTGGAGCACAAAAGCTCAATTTTGAAAAACTGACACTTATGACTGTTTTTGTGGTCCATGCAGGGTCGCATATTTGAAGACAACATGAAATGTTATTTACAGTGCATTTAAAAATATGCATTTTATGCTAATTTAAATTTAATGATTATACATTTTTATTAATTTATTTTTCACATTTTTAATTTATTTAACTAAATAAATAATACTGGGTAAAGCTGAATATAGTATTTGAAATATGTATCAAAAACAGGGAAAAGTGTTGCATTTTGATTAAAGACTGTAAAAATGTTGTCTTTGAGAATAATGTCCACTTCTGAATCGTTCATAATAAGACCAGAAACCATTTAAAGTGCATTAAAGTAATTTCAAGTTGTCTTTGAGTGTCTACAGTGGGCACAATAACGCAGGGTAACTCACATGGTTGCGTTTGGGCTGTCTGGGGTGGATGCTGTGTTTTCTCTATCAGTTCTCCAGCTGTCTGTGAACACCTCTGCCTCTCCTCGGGCCGTCTGAGAGCAGAAGCTGCCGCTGCGAGGGTTCAGGCATGGCTGGGTCTGGCTGAAGACAGGCTCTGTGATGTGGAGCTCAGGTCCCTTGCTGCTGGTTCTGCTCGCTGTGTTCTGCCATGGAAACCACTGACAGCCCACCGTACTCGAGCCTGCCACGGGTGTCTGCTGCTGGGGTGCTCTTCTGCCAGCATTTCTGCCTCTCTGGCTGCAGTCTGGAGCAGTTTCCTTCGCAGTCGGAGCGGTTTTAGCCTCTTTCCGGGATTTGTGGTGGGATCTGAAGTTGAAGCAGGTGACGGTGCCGTGAATGCTGTCCCTCGCCCGACTTGCCCTGCTTTCCGATGGCTCAGGCACAATCCCATGCTCCTCTTGTACTGGGGTGGGTGATATGTCCAAAATGTTATTTCACAATGCACTGCAACAAATTATTGTTAGTATTTTTTCTTGTTTTCTATTACAAAAATGTACCATTCTTGACTTACTGGAGAAGCAAAATAAGATATTAAGATATTGAGCCTTGTTTTGTTTTTTTGATGATTTTAAATCAAGATAAGAATGTCAGAATTGTATGACATAAACATAATTTGGAGAGAAAAGTGGTAATTATGAGTTTATAACTTGCAGTTCTAGGGAGAATTTTAGATTTGCATGATGTAAACCCACAAAAAAAATCTAAATTATGAGGTTAAACTTGCAATTGTGAGGGGGGAAAAAAAATTAAATAAAATGTCAAAATTGTAATTTAATTTAAAAAAGAAATTCAGCTTCCATGTCATAACACAGTCTTGTGAATCCTGACCTGGAATGACCTCGGGCCAGTCAGAGTGAGGTCCAGCGGTAGTTTGAGCTCCTTCCAGAAGCCCCAGTCTCTCCTCCAGCTGTCTCCGGACCTCCTGGCAGTGGATCCAGGCAGCGTCCCACACCTGCAGAGCTCTGGAGCTGGAACAGGCCTGTGCTCTCACGTCCTGGAAGTGCTCGGGAGAAAACTCGTCTAATCTCTGCAGGTAAGCGTGAAGATGTGTCCAGCGCTCCTCGTCTGGAGAACTGCAGTACTGCTCCTGCTCCAAAAACCGCCTGCAGTCGCTGGCCACGGCTGATGCCTGAGAACAATTGTTATATTGTTCATCCATAGAGAGGATTATGTTAACAAAAATGTGTTTCCCAATTCTTGTACCTTTTGGTTCCATCTACGGAAGTCTATGTAATTAAAAACTTTGAAGCTCAATATCTCTAAACTGCTCAGAATGCAGACAGAGCCTCGTCATTTTAAAAAAACTGTGTAATGTCAACACCTCCCTTATGAAAATTAAACATTTTACTTAAAAAAAAAAAAAAAAAAAAAAAAAAAGGCTACTATAGTTAAACCATGGTGACCACAAATAAACAGTGTTTTAACTACACTAACCATTGTTTAACAAAGATATTTGTAGAGAAACTGTGGTTATGCAAATGGTAATAAAAATGGCAAAAAACATGGTTACTACACCTTTCCCATAATAAAACCATGGTTACTTTTCTTAAAGATATCATGGAACTTCAAAAGTCTTTCAAACGTTGAATTTAAAATCTGAAGAGCCATGTTCTGTCCAAGTAGAATAAATTTCATAAATTAAACATAGATGAAAAATACGATAATTTGTTTTGAAAAGACCAAATGTAATTATTAAAGGAAGGCAAATGTATGCTATATTGACTAGTTATAGCATAACACTCCGCTAGGTGGCAGTATGATTTCATGATTTATTTGACCAGTGTTTGACTAAATAAGGAGACTATACTGTTGTTCAGATTGTAGATATCATTCAGATCTCTTAAAATGTTAAGCACAGATTAATTTGTGCAAAATGTTTTTTTTTTTTTTTTTTACATTATTTTAGAAACCCTTAGTACTCTTTGAAACTATCAATTTCACGTCAATATTGAACAGCTGTATTTCTTTGCCTGTGAGTCTCATACGAATGATTGTATGTAAAATCTCAGTGGGGTTTCTGATTACATCCTGAGTTAGAGAGTGTCAATAATCACTCATTTATCATAAGTTATAAGAATGTTGTGAATTGGTGTGTTCAGGGGTCATGAATTGAGAAACCAAAATTCTGTTGATCGTTTGACATACAAGAGGTTATAGTAGAATAAAAACATCCTGTAAGTTTCAGAACTCAAACCTTTGTTGTTAGCTTATGTTAAAGCCAGGCCAAAAGTTTGTGGAATTTTCTACTCTGATGTAATAGTGTGGATAAGCACCGCCTCCACAGAAGAACAACACCACTGGCTGTTTAGCCCCTGCCTACTGATTCTACATCCCTTCCTAGTTAGCTCCGCCTACCGATTCTACACCACTGCCTGTTTAACCCCCGCCTACTGATTCTACATCACTTCCTAGTTAACCCTGCCCACCGATTCTACACTAGCGGTGGGCAGCCATTGCTGCGGCGCCCGGGGAGTAGTTGGGGGAACAGTGCCTTGCTCAAGAGTCTCACCTCAGTCGTGGTATTGAAGGTGGAGAGAGCGCTGGTTATTCACTCCCACCACCCACAATCCCTGCCGGACATGGGACTCACGTCTGCCCCATTTACAAATATGGCACAATTCCACACTGGATTTATTTTAGATTGAAACTAAAAGGCAAAGCTATGCTGAACTAAATTCTGATGTTTATATGATATTGATAACATTATAAGTTGACCACAGAGAACAATACAAAAACAGGCAGTTCCTGACCCCTGAAGTGTAAGCCATACCCTCTCACAGAAGTGGCAGATGTAGACCATCATGCTCAGCTCTTCACAGCAGCGCTCGGCTCGCAACACAAAGTCAGTTAGACTGGTTTTAAACACAGATACCATCCTGTGAAACACCTCCGTCTCGGGATAGTTTGGCCCCTGGACGCTCTCCGCATCTGACACCAGCATCATCGCCTGGAGCTTTCGCTCCTGACATGATACAAGAAGACATTTAGCACAAGGTTAAACACTACAGATTGTTTGCCACTTAATGATTTTAATGCCAAATTTGTGGTTTAATCTTTAAATTTTTTGAGCCAATTGTGTAGTAGTGGTGCACCATAAATTTTCTTCACTTTGACTTACATTTGCCTCGGAGAGAAAAGCTTTGAAACCCTGCAGCGTTTGCTGGATTCGTTCACTGCAGTCCTCCACAGACTCAGCCTGCAGGAGCCGCGTTTCTCCTTCTGTGTCAAACCAGTCCTTGATCTACAGAGAGATACGCTTAACTCAAGACCAGGGTACACTAGGGTTTAAATATTAAATTCAATTCAAGTTTATTTGTATAGCACTTTTTAACATTTTTTTTTAAATATAATATAGATACTGTAAAAAAGAAAAATCCATACAATTTAGAGTAAAAAAAAATTGACTTATTGAGTAAACATAACTAATAAGAAAAAAAATAAATAACAACAACAACAACTGTAATTTCAAAGAAAAAACAAAATTTGAAATGCAATGCAGGGAATTCTGGGAATGTCAGGTTATGTTTTTTTCTTGTAAATTTTACAGCAATTTACCTTTAACCATTTAACAGGTTTTTACAGTCCATGGTCATTTTTTACAGTGTATATACTGTTCTTTTCAAGTTTCTATTTTTGAAAGAATCCCAAAATAACATTCATCAGGGTTATCTATTTTTCAAATGTTTCTTGAGCAGCAAATCAGCATAGAATGATTTCTAAAGTATCATGTGACACTGAAGACTGGCTTAAAAATAAAGCTGAAAAGTCAGCTTTGATCACATACATTTTTTTTTTTTCAAATGTTAACACAGAAAATAATTATTTTAAATTGTAATAATATCTCAAAATATTACTGTTTTTACTGTATTTTTTATCAAATAAATGCATGCTTGGTGACCAATAAAACCTATTTTAAATAAAACCACTTTAAAACTTTAATTTGTATTGTGTTCACAGCACTGTAACTATACCTTTGCAAACCTGGACTCCATCTCTCTGAGCTGTAACAAGAAGTCCAGGTGCTGCAGGGACATGTTGGACTTTTTGGCCAGGATGTGCACCTGCTCCTCCATGGAGTTGTACAGATGTGTGACGGTGTCGATCACCTCACTGCAGGAAAACAGAAGATTCACCGCATCTGTGTTCAGTATTATCTGTAAGATCAGAAGAGTGTGTTCATATGTGTGTGTGTGTGTTTACCGGCTCTGTTCACAGTCTGGTGACCTCACTTCAGTTTCCCGCCTCAGCCTTGCCAGCATGGCTCCGCCTCCCCTTTGCAATCCGACCAATCGTGCATCTTCCAGCACGTCCTTCATTAGAGCTCCCTGCTCCTCGATGCACTGCTGCACATCCTGATTCACACACAGTCATTCCTTTACATATTCATAGAGGTCTGTGCATCATCTTTACATATGAACAGCATGTTTTTAATTATAAATAATTTGGATTAGAGGTGGGAGGTTGGTTTAAGATGTTTAATTACCTGCACTGTGTCGATCTTATGAACACCTTCCAGTTTCTTTATGGCTCCTGTTAACAGAGCGGATGCCTCCTGAAGATCTGACACAAATGGATACAGTTTCTGTAACATAAAACATATGTAATTGTAAAATGTTTA
>JAUMHG010000072.1:14631558-14644237 GCA_032359395.1 Enteromius anoplus
TTAATTGTAAATCATTTAAAACTATATTTTATATATTATATCATATCATTTAAAATAAAAATATAAATGTAAATGTATTTCAAATTGAAATGTAATTTTATATTTTTGTTTTAAAAAATAATGAATAATACACTTATATATTATATATAGTTAGATCAGCTAGAACATTTTACCAAATGATAGAACACCTCATAAAAATATATGTAATATTAATTTGAGAAATGGTTATTGTTGTTCTTATTGTTTTTACCTGTAAGACACATCATTCCTGAGTGAAAGAGGCCGTCAGCTGTAAGTGCAGGAGGTGTGGATGATCTGGATGGTGGTCTCTCTGTTTCAGCTTGTGCTAATGAGTCTGACAGATTTATCAGTGGTCCAGTAAGAGGAGGGGACAGAGCTTTTGAGTCCTGAGAGAGATCTTCAAAGGAATAAACCGACATGCATTAAAACATGATCAAAGATGTTGCTTTACTTCTTATAAGATTAATTAAATCATACGCACTTGACTGTAAATAAAACATATGAACATATTTGATCAAACAATGATTTTTCCTTAGTTTTTCTTAGGCTAGTCTCTTGAAAAGTGTCCGGATGAATGTAAAGATAGATGTAGAATAGATGAATGTATGTAAACATAGATGGATATAGAATGGATGGATTTATGGATGGATGGAAAAACAGAAAAATATAGGTTGAATGAATGGATGTAAAGGTAGGATGGATGGAAATGCAGATATAGGAGGATGGAAAGATGTAAAAAATGTATGGTCAGTTATGTGGGTGGGTGGATGGAAAGAGATAATGGATGTAGGATGGAAAGACAGATATAGGTTGAATGGGAAGAGAGATAGAGGATGTTTGAAAGAGGAAAGATGGATGGATGCTTAGAACGACAGATCAATATTGGATTGATGGATGAGGAAGAATAGATAGAAGGGATGGATGGATAGATGGATGGATGGATGGATGGATGGATGGATGGATGGATGGATGGTTGGGTGGTTGGGTTAATGGATGATGGATGGATGAAAGATAGAAATAGAATGGAGGCGTTTGGCACAATCGTGGAAAAGCAGCAACAGATACGTAGGTGGGTGTGTTGCTTGGTGGGTTTAGATAGATAGATAGATAGATAGATAGATAGATAGATAGATAGATAGATAGATAGATAGATAGATAGATAGATCAAACCTTGAGCTGGTAGACGTCTTCTGTTTATCTTTGGAGACACAAGTCCAAAGGCAGTGCTCTTCTTCCCTGGAACCACATGCAGCCTGGGAATCATTTCAAAGTTGCTGCTTCTGTCCGCCTCATTTGTCTGTCCTTGGACAACAATGTGGCACTTCTCAGACGTCCCAACCACAGCTGGAGAAAAACAGTGTATCTTGTCCTGAGAGATGTTCTGTGTTTGATTCTTACTGGAGTAACTACCTAAAGGACCTGTTTCTGAGGAGCTGCAGCAAGCTGGATTTTCCTGAGCAGGTCTATGAAGGATACTCGGATGCTCAAATCTTTCTTTGGGTTTAATAGGTTTCTCCTGTGCTTCTGCGTATCTACATTTTTGAGCTTTTTGTCCGTGTTTTCTCCGCATGCACGGTGTGCAGGGTTCCTCTGCGAATCTCACGGTACGAACACAAGCCGTACGTTCCCGGCTAGCACTGTTGGACCTCAACAGAGGAGCATGAGTCTGAGCCCAAGTCTGTGAGTATCCATGGGTTTCTTTGGTAAGGTCCATTAGTTCTTTGCAATTGCTAACCAGACTTCTGCTGTCCCATGTGTTTGGAGACACCCATCCCACCGGACGCATCCCAGACTGAGCTGGATCCATTTCAGCGTGTCTGGAGCTACTGCTGTTGTCTACCAAACGCAAGGACACTGCTATACCATCCCGTGCAGGACAAATCCTTGTCTCGACTGAGAAGCTAGAGGGGGTAGGTGTATTAGGATGGCACGAACTCAAAGACTCTTGTTGGTTTGTCGTAGACGAGGAGGCCATCCTCCGATCTTCTTCAAATTCAGGATTGGCCACCTCTTCCCAGGGAACCTTGACTACGCCCTGCTGGGTTTTGAGGACGCACCGAGCCAGAGGCCTTCCATGTCTCCCCTCGTTGAGTTCCTGAAGCCAGGCTTCAGTGAAGATTCCCTGGTATGAGGTCTTGGGAATTGGAGTTTCCTCCAGCTCACGGTCCTCCTCCACCTCTAAAAGGCTCTGGACCACAATACGGGCCGTCTGGTTTCCAAACGGCACAATCTGCAGGAAAAAGTCTCCTGGTTTGAGCAGCAAAGGGTTAACGGGAGCGAGCTGGATCACGATGCGATCTTGTAAACACAAAGGCCACCCGGAAAACCTGAACACCCTCTGAGAGTACGGGGCCTGTTCGGGACAAACAGTTAGAATCCCTTTTAGATTCCAATTGGAATGTTACATTTAAATTTACATTTAAACAGCTTTAAACAGTTTAGATGGATGCATGGATGGATTGATGGACGGATGTAGACATATAGGAGGACATATCGAAGGATAGATAAATGGATGGATGAATGACATAAACAGATAGATAGCTAGATAAGTACATTTTTGAGGTCCAGGGTGGAGGAATACTTTATTTCCCAGATTGCACATTCCAGAGAGAAACACTGACCGCCAATAATTATATAATTCCTTGATTATATTAAGATTGTTATTCTTTTATTAATATAGATGGTGATTATAACTTGAAAATAAAGAAGAGCAGCATGTGGAAGTGGTTCAGATGGGCATCTGTGGAAGATAAAGAGCTTATTTAATGAATATCATGGAGCGATGCTGTTGATGTGCTGTAATCACTGCTCTGAGCAGATGAACCTCACACGGCCGACTGCTTCAGTCACTCATTAATTGACCTCAGATTCTGCGGTCTGTATGAATGTGAGACGGAGGTCTGGAGCACTTATCTCAATGACTCCTCAAAGATGATGTGTCTGAAAGACATATACTGCAGTCTTCTCAGATCGGCTGAGCTCAGACTGTATGACACTGAGGCTCAAGACAATGTGCTATTGATTATTTTCAGACATTAATGTCTGTTTAAAAGTGTTGCTTGTTGATATTAATAAAAAAAAAATCTAACTAAGATAAAAAGGGTTGTTGACACATACTGTGTGAACATACTGTAATCTGAATGTATAAGAGAACATTGAATGGTGTTAACTCAACTTTAGGCATTTTTGTCTTCAGTTGATTTTCACTAAAATGTAAACAGTGAACAACAACCCCCCCCCAGGTTTGTAAAATTATGCTCACATATAAAACTCTTTTGGATTTTTTTTACTGTGCCTAATGTTAAAAATCAGTTGTAAACAATATATTTGTATTGATTAACTCTAAAAAGATATTTTCTAAAATAGGATGACCTGAACATTTGGTAGATTACGCAGAAAATGTCAAAGTATTTTTAATGCATGCTTTGCAGCTCTGACGATAGCTTGCCATTTCAAATTTTTATTATTAAAATGTCTAAAGTGATCTTTTCCATCCTTTTTTTTTTTTTAATTATGCAGGAAGTGTATTATTAAATTGAATTTGTAATAGATAATATTATGGCTATGAAATCAACCCTAGAAGAGTTCACTATGTTATGTAGTTTAAAATGTCCAAAAAGCTCCTTTTCATCAAAGAATGAGCTGACATTTTGGTAAATTATGTTGAAAATGTCAACATATCAATCATAATTATTTATAACAGATAGCTATGACATCAACTCTAAGAAGAGTTTGACATTTTATTATTTATCAGTCCCATCATATAATAGGCTGACAATTTGGTGAAATAAACAGACGATATCAAATTATATAACCATAAAATCAGCCATTGCAGGAGATTGCCATTTAATTTTATCATGTAAAATATCAAAACAAAATTTCCATCACAGAATTTTATTAAACAAATGCATAATTTTAAATATGGGCTAAAAACTTCATAATTCAAATTCATATTTCAAAAGGTCAAAAGGGCATATAAATAAAGAAACACACACATAGTGTAGGCCGTGTATGATTTTAAACACACTACTGATTTTCCTTCACTAGTTTGACTGTAATGGTTTCTGAGGTGATTTATGTATGATTTTTCCCACACTCACACAGGCCGCATGCTGCACGCTCTCCAGAAGGTGCCTGGCAGGGACGAGGAAGTCGGTCAGACACTGAAAGGCGTCTCCGTGGTAACGACCCTCAATGACCTGGAAGAGCTGGCTGAGGACAGTAGAGGACGTGACCTCAAACGGTGGGTAGAGGACAGACAGACAGCTCTGGATCGATGAGTCCAGAGACTCTGGATTCTGTAAGAACACAAATACAGTTGCATCTCGTGAAAATTATACAGAGTAATGTAAAATATTATAATTTTTATAGTATCTTCTAAGTTTATTTAATAAAAAAATGTTTCAGACATTTACATTAATGCTTAAATATTTGGGGGTTGGCAACAAAAGGGTCATGAGGTAAAAACTGAGATTTATACGTCTGAGAGTATGTATGATTTGTTATGATAGGAGACAATTTGGCCGAGATACAAGTATTCTACAAGTATATAAAAATATGGAATCTGAGGATGCAAAAAATCTACATATTGAGAAAATTGCCTTTAAAACTGTCCAAATTAAGTTCTTAGCATTGCATATCAAAAATGAAGTTTTGATATGGTTAAGTAAATATTAGGCAATTTACTAAATATCTTCATGGAAGATGATCTTTACTTATGATTTTTACAGATGATTTACCGATGATTTTTGTCATCAAAGAAAAATCGCAACAAACACTGCTTCAAATACACCTCTGCTATAGATGACTGGTTTTATGCTCCATGGTCAGATTTTATCATTCATGATTCTTTGATAAATAGAAACAGAATAGTTCAAAAGAACTTTCAAAAATTCAAAAGCCTCTTTGTCGCCATCTCTGTTTGAAACCTGTTATTGCAGTTAGTTGCGAGATTGACAATGAACTGTCGGTTAGCTCATATCACATCAAACCCTGCAGATTAGTATTATTGTTATACTTACAGTCTAATCTCTAATTGCCTAGACTCAATCTTTGTTTACAGATCCTAACATAGAAGCATCACTCACATTAAGAAACATTATTATAAGCTTTCTGTTGTGAACGTGGTAGTTTTAAACACTGGCTGGTAATGTGCTCAAATATTGATTTTGGATCATTTTCAACCAAAAAAGGTTCTGGACTTTAACAAAAGAAAATGTGCGGTTCAGACTGAAGTTGTGAGTGTAACAGACAGACAGGTGTGGTCTGGGAGATTGTGAGACGGTCCAGGGGGAGTTTTCAGTTTCTCTGACCCTCAGGCCCAAATCCGGCCTTTAAGTCTGTTGATCTGGATTTAGCCGCTGCTGGTTCAGCACTAATGGACCGCAGGGTTAATGGACATTCCTACTGTCCAGTGGGCTGAAGTATGCACACACATACCCAAGCCAAGGAAGGACAAGGGCCCGAGTGAAGGGGGCTAAATTCATCAAAAATCTTGCTCTCGCTCAACTAGAAAAGCTACATCTACAACATTGTGTGCAAGAAACTAATTTAAAGACAATATGAAATAACGATTAACGATTCATCAGTGCATGCTATTTTACAATACAATGTACAGACAAAGCACATGCCTTCTTTTAGTGAAAGAAGACATCCAATTTAATTGTTTATTGTAATACTTTATCCATTTGTGTCTGTTGATTTCAATTCCGATTCATATCTTTACAGAGTTTTATTCCTCTCTATATTCTGAAGCTTGGGGTATATTCATATATCATTTGCACACATAACATTTTATTCATAAAATGTGGTAAAATACATATTTTTTCTTTTCTGTTAACAGTGTTTTTTGATTTATTGAGTGACAAAAGATATTCAGACTCTACATTCAACTCACATAAGTCAGCTTTATATATATTTACTGTATATATATATAGCGCTTTTAACAACACATATTGAGCCAAAGCACTTAACAGTATCAAAATGAGAGAATAGAATAGCTGTAATGAATAATGCCTAGATTAAACACTCAAATTTCAATAAGACAGATGTCGACATGTTCAGGAAATGGATGCAAATTCGGGATATTTTCAATAAGACAATGCCTTACTTGTTTGATGGTAAAATATAGTGATTATATCTATTTTGTTTAGTTCTGAACACTTTTGGATGACTCTTGGTAAGGCCACATTCCAGTTTTAAACAGTGTCTTGAAGTGTGTGATGTGAGAGTGGACACGTCTGTGATACTGGATCCCGTTCTGTCCGGTGTATTTCTGACTGATCCTCATTTATGTCGAGCAGGAAACCGACGCCACGGCTGAAATGCACTCGCAGTGACCTCCGAATCTCCTCTGACCTCAGTGGCCATCCATCAAAACACACCATTGATGTTCGCTGTGTGTGTGTGTGTGTGTGTGTGTGTGTGTGTGTGTGTTGAGATTTGAGTTTCTAGTGTCCAGCTTCTCTCTCATATACACAGATAAGCACAGTATAGACAACAGTCTGTAATCCATATCCAAGTCCTGTCACAATCGTTTTTAAAGCACAGCATTAAATTAGTTTTAAAACACATTTGAAACAGTTTACTTGCAGAAAGAAGCAGAAACAGTTAGATTTGCATTGATATTGTAACTCTGCATTGCTTTTCAGGGCTTGCACGTGTAAAACAGTAATATATAAAGTATATAATAAATGACTTTGTGAGGTTGCAAATAAAGGATAATTTGAGTACATTTGAAAAGAAAACATGTTACAGCAATGTTTTTCTGATATTTTAATGAAAGGTTTAATACAATGTGTCAGTAAAACAAACATTGTTGCAAGTTTGTCATTTGTGAAATTTACTAGCAATTTTCTGCATCAAATATTTTTCTTAGTAAATTCTACCCTAAATATTTTTCTTTTTTCTTTCGGATTAGTTTGTATTGATAAAATCATAAATTGTGTACATCACATTTGTTTTAAAATCACAGGAGAATAAAAATAGTTTAAAACACATTCGAAACAATATCTCACGTGTAATCCAGGGTTTTAAATTTAGTGCCTTTGAAACGATTTTCACTCAGAAATCGCAATTAAACTTTGCAAGTACTGTTACTTAGACGCAATTCCTACATAAAAATATATTCATTGTAGTTTGTGTCTGTAAAATTATGAATTAGTTGAATCTTTTGTATAACCGTTTTGCACCAATATTTTAAAGCCTTACAAGAAATATTTACTTCGATCCAGAGCTGTCTGTCTGTCCTCTACCCAAACATCACAGTTTCAACTGCTATTGCATATTTAAGGTCAATGTTTTGGTTTTTAATGACAAAACCTCTAACACTAAATGATCTGACCCATCACATATTTCTGATAGTGGATTATCATCTCTTTAAAAAAAACAACAACATAGATTTGCCATATCACAGAGTAATCTTTGGGACCTTCTGACTTGAAACATCCTAGCTTGATGTTAAATCATTGAATTATGAATAATGATGAGTTTGTCAGGGAATACAGGACAGTCAGGCAACAAAGATCATTCATGCATCTGATGCATCAGGAGCGGGACGCTCGACTTTCCTCAGAGGAATGTCATCATGTGCCATGGTTCACTTTCAATTTACAGACACGCTCTTTTCTCCCGTCACGTTTCCTTCAGAAAGTTTTATACATGTCATAAATTGATTCTATAAAATGCAAAAGATGTAACATTGTTTTACCGATCACAACGATCTGTTTGTATTATAATAAGATGGTTCATTAAAGCACAGGTGCAGTAGGTCTGAAAACAGGACAGAGTTACCGTACCATTCTGAACAGAAGACAGCTCTTCTCCAGCTAAAGCTCCATGTCACGCTCTCTGAAATCCCTTCTGAAGCAAGTAAGTGATTTATGTAGTAAACCTGATCCGTGTAAACAACATCCATCCATTCTGTCTGAGTCCAAACCCAACACTGAAGGACTACTGTGTGTGTGTGTGTGTGTGTGTGTGTGTGTGTGTGTGTGTGAAAGTGGGCTGTCCTCAGTACAGAGAGAGAGAGACTCCCTGTTATTTCACATTGGTAACACTTTATTTTAGTTACACCTATTAGTTGCTTATTAGCATGCATATTACTAAAATATTAGCTATTTATTAGTGCTAATTAAACACATATTAATGCCTAACTCTACATGACCTTTTTCATCCCAAATCGCTTTCTAAACTTAACAATTACCTTACTAACTATTAATAAGCAGCAAATTAAGAAATTATAGAGGGTCATAATAAATAGTTAAGAAGTGTTACCTAGTCTAAGCGTTATCTAGCAAGTTCCTTGTACTTATGAAATCGGTGGATGTACCAGATTTTAATACCATGAATCAAATTTCTCTATAAAGAAAATGTCTATAAGAACATGTTAGCATCATCTTGTCACATTTCCTCTCTTCTAAGCTTTATTTATTTAGAATACAATCACAGTTTGATGATTGTATTTTACAGAAAAATAGATATTTTATAAGAATAAATAAATATAGCAAAAACATGTTTCACATTATTATAATTTATTACAGTACTTTCACTTACTTTTTGAATCAACTTTAAAATTTGAAACACAAATTCAAACATAAAGGAATTTTTAAGTTTATATTCAGTGGAGAACTTTTCATTCTTTAGTTATTTAGAAAACAAACAAACATTGTATTACTGGTTTTTAAAAGAACCTAGAAAACAATGTGCAAATCTGATATCAATAAATGAAATAACAATCAATGAAATATCAATACCTAAAATAAAACCTCAAATTAAGCACCAACATCAGCATATTAGAGTGATTTCTGAAGGATCGCGTGATGCTGATAAGGAATAAGGAATAAACTGCATTTTGCTGTGTATTATAATAGAAAAGAGTTATTTGGAATTGTAATATTTCACAATATGAATGTTTTTACTGTATTTTTAATCAAATAAAAACTTACGCATATTTGTCCAAAACAGTAAATCTGTGACTCAACATGAGACCTAGAAGCTCATAAACTCTCCAGGTAGCAGACAAACAGTTAACAACTGCAAAGTGACAAATGTCCTTCACGACCCCTCGCAACAGCTGACCACGGTGACAGACGTGAACATAGACGAGACCCCATGAGACGAGCGGACAGAAGCGGAACCACAGCGTTATGTAACTCTCAGTTACTCATGCAGTGACAACACAACAGCAGTTTTCTTTACTTGAGAAATGCTGATACGGCAAAAAACAATCAAAAAAATTGTCATTTAACAAACAAAAGTCTTGCTTTATGAACTACATGCACAAATGCAAATGTCAGTCGGGGAGAGAGAGAGGGAAACAGAGGCGTTCAGCTCGTAATTTCTCTACGTGCTGAGTGAGAAATTGCTGTTCCCTAGAGATCCATTAGATAAATAGCAGTTAAAGATAGCAGTCCTTAAACTGACCCGACCCTCCATGAGATGTATGTGTGTGTGTGTGTGTGTGTGTGTGTGTTCAAACCCATACAGGGAGTTTGAACACAGATAACAAGCAGGAAACTGTAGGGTCTGGACATCAGACAGTGTGTTTAAAGCAACGATTCTCCCTTACATGTAAATTTACTCACTCTTAGGCCATCCAAGATGTAGATGAGTTTGTTTCTCCACTGGAAGAGATCAGGAGAACTATAGAATTACATCACTTGCTCAGCAATGGATGCGCTGCAGTGAATGGGTGCAGTCAGAATAAGAGTCCAAACATCTGATAAAAACATCATAATAATCCACACCACTCCAGTTAACTGTCACGCTCAGGAATACAAACAAGAAGGGTAAGTTTCAAAACACAAGTCTTTATTTAACAATAAAGCAAACAAGCTTCAACGATTATTAATGGAGGGTGAGATAACATAGGAAATATAATTCAACTCAGGAGGATCGCTGGTCAATGAAGTCGAGTCCGTCTCTCAGACCCCTTCGCTCAGGTAAGTGTCTCAGGTGAGTATAACGGGTAAGTTCAGTCAACATAGAGCTAGGCTCCTTCGCTCAGGTAAGTATCCCAGGTAAGCATCACAGAAAGTCGGTGCCAGTCCACACCTCACAGATAAGTCCCTCTGGTAGGTTCCTTTTCCACTACAGAAACAGACACATAGCATTAGCACAGGTAGGTAAGAGGTAAGTATACTCAGGGATCCCTTTGACGATCGTGAATCCTGGTCAGAGAGAGAGTCCTTCCAAAGGCTAAGTCCAGCGAAGCATGAGGTAAGTGAGGGAAGGTGATGCGTCAGGCGTATAACCTTGAGCTCAGCTAAAGAGTGAATGGTGGAGCAATCTCTTGTAGAGCTCTCTTGATTACGGTCAGGTGGTAAATTCAGGTGATAGTGATCTTGTGATGATTGATTGTGTGCTCTCAGTGACTGCTAGCTCTGGATCAGGTGAACGTGTCAAAGTGATAGTGTGACTTTAACATCTGAGCCAAAAGCTGCATGTTTGTAAAAAAAGAAATTGCATGAAACACGAAGACGTTTTTAACTTGAAGCAGTCACTTCTGGCTAAATGTTCATTATCCATAATAACGCTTCCTTCAGTGAAAAAGTCTATCACCTATAATGTCAAAATCCAGCAACATGTTTGTTTAGACCTATTTTGGCTTGTTAACAGCGCTTCATTTGTGCATATTTTACTCCTGATTTAGACCAGATCAGCAATGTTGTGAATTAAGGATTCATATTTTATTCATATTTTCTTACAAACACACATGGACTGATGGACTGGAGTGGTGTGGATTACTTGCGGATCCTGGTTTTTATCAGCTGTTTGAACTCTCATTCTGACGGCACCCCAATGGTGAGCAACTGATGCAATGCTACATTTTTCCAAATGTGATGATGAAAAAAAAACTCATCCACATCTTTGATGGACTTTAAAACTATTGGTTTAAAGAAGGGTTTTAAAAGAAACACACTCTTCTATATCTTGGAAGCGCTGAAGGTGAGTAAATGTTTAGTACACTTTTCTGCACTCACAGCGTGAGCATAATTTTTAAAGCTGTAATATAGGATAAAGTCAAAAAAAGTTTATTTAAAAAAGTGTAAAATTAACACATTAAAATGGCTTGACGGTTTTCTAAATAATTTGTAATTTTTTCATGTAATATTCATTGAATATTATGAATTATAAACATAATTATTTTTACTTTATTTTCATATCAGTGTACATGCATTTATACAGTTACCCTTTCAGTCGAATCACTTCAACGTTACATATGGGAACTCGCCAGAGATACCTATTTGCCTTTGAGCTTTTACTAAAGGCCAATGAATATTGGCGTGCACTGATTGCGCTCAGGTGCCGCTTATCACTGCATGAGTATAAGAGGGCACGCGCACAGTGCACCTGCAGATTTTCGCTTCAGAGTCGTGGCCTTGGAGTTGGTTTCGTGATCCCTGCTATCCTGACGGAGTTTTGCTGTGGAGAAACGATTTTAATCTGCAAGAAGTTCCCGCATATCCTGGTCTCTCGTCTGTCAGTGTTTCTGGGCGGCTGTCAGCGGATCCTGGGGGCTGGTCGCTTTTTTCAAGGTGGGCTGTGCCAGCCATCGCTATGCAGTGAGCAAAGACCCCTGAGTGCACAGAGTTGCCACGTTGGGTCTCCCTGGGCGACCAGGAGAAAGAGTAATTTCTTCCTACGGTTGGTGTGCCATTCTGTAGCAGGATGACACTACGGCCGTGCGTTTCAGAGTGCGGAAGTTTCCTCACCTCTACGGACGGTCATGAGCGCTGCCTGTCGTGTCTGGGCCGCGAACATGCAAAGGCAGCGTTTGTGGAAGGCTCATGCGCTCATTGCGAGCATATGACCTTGGCCACGTTGAGATCCCGCCTCTCATTCCTGGGACAGCTCCCCTTGCGCTGTTCCCGTGGCAAGTCGCTGGACCGTAGCAAGTTCATGGCTTCCACGGCGAGCCGCCTGGGGGGATCTCCAGGTGACCGTTGAGTGTGCTTCGGCCAGTGGAGACACTGCACGAACCGCTCCACACTCCGTGGTCCCGTGGTGTTTCTGGAGGAGACCGCTCCCCCTGCTACGGCAGGCCCGAGTGTGTCCTTTGGTGCACCCCGAGAAGTTGAGATGTCTTCCGTTCCGTCAGAGGGTGGTTCAGATGGTGAGGCTGCCACCGCGTCGGACAGTCATCGCCCCACGGCGGCTGTTCCGACTGCGGCTGACACCGAACTGTCGGACATGCTCCTCCGCGCCGCGGATGGAATCGGTCTGCAGGTACCGCGTGTGCCTGCGGCCGACCCTTCGCGGCTGGATGATTGGTTTCTGGGGGTCAGAGATGTGGCAGGGCCGTCGCTCTCTCCCCCAGTGCCTTTCTTCCCGGAGGTGCACGGAGAGCTGACCAGAACGTGGCGAGCCCCTTACTCGTCAAGCCTGCGCCCAAGGCCTCCGGCCCTCGCCGCGCTCGATGGCGGTGCAACCAGGGGGTACGAGGGAATCCCTCAAGTGGAGCGCGCTGTGGCGGTCCATCTGTGTCCGCGCAGCGCGGCTTCATGGCGGGGCCAACCCCGTCTCCCGTCCAGAGCCTGTAAGCTCTCGTCCGCTCTCACGGGCAAGCCTTACGGTGCTGTTGGGCAGGCTGCTACCGCCTTGCACGCTATGGCTACACTGCAAGTGTACCAGGCGAAAGCTCTCAAAGAGCTGCACG
>JAUMHG010000072.1:14645595-14658231 GCA_032359395.1 Enteromius anoplus
ATTTTAAAGGTGGCTAATATTGTTTTATGAGTGTCTTAAAACAGGTTTACGTGTATGCAAGGTCAAAAAACACTTTAAACACTAAAATAGATTTTATTTTACCCCATTTCTAAATGATTCGTAAACTACTCAGTCTGTCTAAAGCCCCCTTCCCGTGAGCCCTCACTGCTGTGATTGGTCAGATGGCACAGTCCTTTATGATTGGTCTACCGCTACAGCAAGTGTCGGGAAACGAAATTGAATGACAGCGCAGAATACAGCGTCTTCTTCACATGATTCAATCCACACGGAAATTGTACTGTTTGGGGGTGGGGCAAGTTGTTCACGGCGTAGAATGTGGGCAGACATTATGCAAATATGTTACTTCATGACGTGTGGCCGTAACAGAAAAAGATTCAAATTGCTGACGACTCATTTAGGGGAATGTGAGCAGACTCTTTTTTTTGATAGACAATAACTTTATTTATCGTGCACTGTCTGCGTCACAACTTTGCAGATAGTTTATATTCACATACAGCAACATGACACACTGCATGGAAGATCATATTTAACAAGGCATAATAGGAGCACTTTAAAGGCTTTTGTAACTTTTTTTTAAAAAGCAGCGTTGAGTGATTTCGATGCTTTGGTGTTTTGGACAGTGCAGAGATCAGCTCTGTTCAGCTTACAGCAGCAGCTCATTCAGAGATGATCACTGGTCCCACGCGCCTCGACATGACCTTACACAGAAAACAATGAGTGATGCTCCTCCTCTCTGTCTCTACAGCTCGGACTCCTCTGGGGAGAAAGGACATGCTACAGCTTATCTCAGGAAGCTGATCCGCAGGTCAGAGTGAGCCGGGCGGCCCGGGGCGGGTTTGTCAGCGCTGCCGTGACTGTCCTTGGCCCCGTGACAAATTCACATTATGTAAGAATGTAAACTAAAATGAATTGACAACGGCACTAAAGTTAGTCCCGCTGTAACCGGGGAGTCCAGACCTATCATCCGTCAGAGTAAGAGCAAGAAGCTCGGTCGTTACTACCATGAACTTCAGTTCATTCACTTTTGACAGTGATTGCATAAAGGTTATTACAGACAAGATTTCAGGTTTGTACTTTTTTTTTTCCATTAATTAAAAAACTTTTTTTTTGTACAATATCATTTACAGTGCAAACTAAAGTGCAAAAATGGGCTATTCGCACTGCAAAATAAAATAAATAAATAAATACATTCATTTCAGATCGCATTTCTTTTCTCCAGTACATATCTCCAAATATTCCTAAAGGGGTCATATGATGCGATTTCAAGCTTTCCTTTCTCTTTGGGGTATTCCAAGGTTTGTGTCGTTGTGAAGGTGAAACTACTTTGTTTGTGCTTCCAAAAGAGGGCATAACTAGAAATCGGTGGTTAAATTGTGTTTTACAACACTGTTCCAGAACAGTTCAACACAAATAAATTGTATAAATGTATTTTGATCTAAGAATGTTTAGATATTTGTATAAAAAAAAACAAAATACTGGCCATGCAAATATGTGTTGAAGTGCAGAAATCATCATGGTCGTGGTGCCACATGCAAGTTATATTGTTTATTTCACTTGAAAAAATTATATAGAGAAAAATCTTATCAGTTCTCATTTGCACACAATAGAATATGGTTTTAGTATTGGTTAACCACCTTGAAAAGAGTAAGTTTGTGTGGATGTGTATAAGTACACATTTATATTTTAAAGGGTATTTGAATCAAAAAAAGTGTTTGTTTCTTGAGTATCATGAAGAAGTTATGTGGATGACTTTTACAGTATGGTCAATTTAAGGTAGTTTGGTAAGTTCAAGCCATGTTTTCTATTCGCTTTTTTGTATGAATAAGAGAAGCTTGAACATTCTGCTAAATACCTTTTTGTGTTTTACAGAAAAAGAAAATAAAAAAGGGTGAGTAAATGATGCCTATTTTCATTTTTGGATGAACTAAGTCCTAAATCCTAATAATTTTTGGTTTTGAGACAGACAAACCCCTTTGTGACGCTGGGTCATTCAGCTGTTTGTCATCTGATGCAGCAGGTGCAGAGTAACGCTCACAGTGGGTGTCTGGATGATAAACAGCGTGATCGGTCTCAGCGTGAGCTAATCACAGACACCACTGTAATTCCTGACCATTGATGAGTGCACGGATCTGAAATCATAATCCTCAGGGATGTTAATATTACATGCAGTAATGCGACACACGGCGGGAATGTTACAATTACGCATCTGCCATTCGTTTGAGAGATGTGTGCTATTTTCACTCACGGTGAGCGGAGCTACTCGTCTATCAGAGATTGAACTAGTTAGCTTGGCCGCTTTTCACGTAATGAGATCCGCTACAACATCCGCATGTGTTTGTGTGGCTCTCTGGGCTCCGGGTGTTCTCTTTTGAGGTTAAGTTTGGAAATAAATTTATTAATTAAAATTAATTCCATTTTTCAATATAATTTCATAGAAAACAGTTAATTGCAATGCTTATCAGTTTGCATGACAATTTCATTACTGTCCAGTATGATGACATCAGTTGTTCTGTCACTTATAATTTGCCTCGACACAAATTCTGCAGTGTTTGATCATAAGACTTGAGACGTTATGTTGTTAATTTTCACCTCTCATTTGAGTCTTTTAGACACATATTAAAGGGTTTTGTTTTCTTTCTGTAAAAAAAGTATTCGTATCACTTCATAACATTGAGATTGAACCACTGAAAGCAGATGGACTATTCTGACAATGTCTTTCACTCTTTTCTGGATCTGGAAAGTGTTCATTTCTTGGCAGTCAGTGGGACAGTTTTCCAAAATATCTATAATTGTGTTCAGAAGACAAACAGAGCATTTATGGGTTTGGAACATCAGGTGGGTGAGTGATTAATGATCAAATTTTCCTTTTGTTGTTGAGTAACCCTTTAATGTCATGTGTCAATTCTACGATCCTCTCTGCTGGCTCTACAGCTGCAAACACAAAAACAAACAGCTGAGCTGCAGACATAAAGACAAGAACAGCTGAGGTTTTTTTCTCGTTTTTTTCCAACGCTTGACTCTCAAACTAAAACAGAATCTTTCCACAGATAGTGCAGATAATAAACTATCAGGGAATCATGTGGAATAATGTATTAATATTAAAAAAGAAAAATAGACATCCGATCTTCTGCCGTCAAAAAACAGCAGCATCAACGCTCAGCTGTGATCACAATGAACTTTCATTTTCTCCTGTTACATAATGAAGCCTCAGTATCATTTATTTACAGAAGATGTCTCGAGGGCAACACTTTATTTCCTTCTCATCTCGTCTTGCTTTTTCTTTAAGCTGAAACACTACACTGTCGTTTGAGTTGGTGTTGTGTTCTGTTTCTTCACCTTATATAATTTCTAGTTAGGGATGTATGCCTAAATCAAGCAGTTTGGTTTCTTGACAAAGCACTACTTTAATAATCAGTTTACAAGTAAATCAATATTTGTGCCTGAATGTTGCTGGCATTTTGTGCCTCTACACTTCTTCTTTCCAGTACAGGACCCTCTTATTATAAGGAAACATTTTGAATGTGATAATATGGCCTCCTGATGAAGCTGTTTCCTCAGTAAGATCGTTTTTTTTTTTAAATCTTACCGTACCGGCTCAACGCTTTTAAACAGTAGTGTACTGTATGCATTTCCTCAGAGATTCAAAAGCTCTTGACACCTTATTAAAGGTTCTTTATTGGTTCTACAGTTCAGTGTTTTGGTTTCTTGGGTCAAGCAGTACACTGATGCTTTTTCTTAAGGACTAGAAGGCTTTTTTTGAAACCTTTTGTCATCAGGCTATTAAGTTCCTGTTTTGGCTTTTATTTGAGTCTTTACATTTTTGGAGTATGTTGCTAGTATTTGTTTAGCTGCCTCTTTGTTTTACGAGTCACACAACCCGGCACCTGTTTGACAAAGACAAAGAGACTATGCTCAGAATCTCATGTTCAGAATTTCTGCAGTGTTTATGAATATCGTGCAGTCTTTTGCATGCATTTTACCACCCCTTAGTAACAGCAGACATAGAGTTTAGAGCATTAGAGTTTACATTTCTATTAATTAAGAGTGTTTTTGACATACTTTTTTAAGTACATCTCAATACATAATTTGAATTCTGGTTATAGTGTACTGCTGACAAGCATTTAAGGTTATTTGAAATACAATTATTGTAAGCACACTTCTTTTTCTCAAGAAGTCACCACCTGGATGCCGTTTGCTAAATTAAACTTAGTGAGATGTGATTGTGTGATAATAAAGCATGCGTACAACTGTTTGGAATCATTACATAATGTGTACTCCTGGAAACAGTATTTTTAAAAATAGTATTTAGCATGGTGTGCAGTATGCAGAAGGCTAGTATTGCGTTCCGATCGTAGCTGAGAGCAAGAGGAAAAACGCAAGAGACTTTGCTGACGTGAAATGAGTAAAAGAAGGCTCACAAGAGCAATCAATCGTCGTTTTCCGGACAGAAGCGCTCTCCCTCTCTCTCTCTGGGAAAGCAGACGAGGCTCTGAAGACACATTAGTGTGTAATGTACCTTCACTGTGTCATAAACAAACAAGCCTCCTCAGACAAACACACAAGGCATTTTCTTGTTTTACTGACTACAGCAAACCATCGTAATGAAGCTTTAAACTCTCATTCCAGAAGCACTGGAGCGTTTGAGCACTTTAACCCTGTAGAGCCCGACATATGAAATAATAGTCTGAAAAATCTATTTCTTAACATAAACGTAACAGTGATACACTCTAAAAAAAAGGTGCTATATGGTGCACCTTAACTTCTCCAAAGATTTATTTTTAGCGTACATATAAAAAGTTTGCATGTGTTTTTTTGAATGTCATATGTGATATGAGGCTTTGATGGCTCATTATATGATATAAAGAGAATATCGTTTTTTAAAACAAGCATTTTTATTAAATGTGGTACAGCAGGCTTTAAATGGTTAAACTTTTGTCTGCTCTTTTAGGAGGCAAAAATTAGGCTTCATTCTGGGGTCCTTTATTACAAAATAATCATTTTAATTATAGAATTAAAAAGGATTTGACAGCCTGATAAGAGAACTAGCCATCTCATTTCTAATGAAAACCATCCATGAACCTAAAAAGGCTGATCCGAGGAACGCCAAGAACCATACAAACAACTAAGCATCTCTAGTGGAGCCAAAACTTGTTGTTGTTTATTGATGGACATGTTTCTTACAAATACGTAGCTTTTCACTTCACTAGCCGTATTGACTGTAGTTGTGTGGATTATTATGATGTTTTAATCTGCTCTTTGGACTCGGCACTCATTCACTTGACAGTCATTTTTGGGTGAACTGTTTCTAAACCACCCCTGTATGAAATCAGTTTGTAATTTTTTGTGCATTCAACACCTTTTTGCATTGCATCATTTACGTTTTCACAATTGCATGGTGCATTGTTTATATTATAAGATGTTATATTGTAAAGCAAAATATCAACATTTTGTTAAAAGGACAGAATGTTTTGTTATCACTCATTATTTTCAGGAACTTTTTCAGGATGAAGATTTCTGCCCCAGAAATGAACCTATAGTTCTGACAAATCTGTGTAAACATGCTCAGCAGATCTTTAAAGAGCAGGTATAAACCTTCAAAACACTAGCCATAACCCAGTAAACATTACCACAACAGGTGAAGCATTCAAGCAATAAAAGCCCTAGCTGTAACCAGTGCTCCAGATCCAGGAGTGAGCTGAAGTTCAGCTGATGTTTCTCAGCACCTGTGCTGCTCATGTCAAAGCACCGCTATTTTTGACCCTTCACTTCAGGACACTTTTACTCCTCCTGTCAGTACCTCCTATAGCTCAAAATCACTGGCGCAAACATTTGTGTGCCAAATATCATTTGTGAGATAGCATCACAGTTTAATTTACTTTTTATCTGTCACTTGGTTGGCAAACAGTCGTGTGACTGCCAGCATTCGCTCATTTAGAGTTAAACAGACTGTTAGAAAGTGACAATGACCTCAAGCATGTGAGAAAATATGAGCATTACCAAACTCAAACTGCAGAAGAAGACTAGTAAACATGTTTAGAATTTTTCAGCAACAGCTTTGTTGACATTCATATCAACTGGCACTATATTTTCTGTCATTTAGACAACTCAGCTTCGAGTTTCAACCTCAGTTAGTAAATAAAAGGCTGAAGAACTGCAATAAATAGTGCACTGAATATCTGTACCGATATGAATTGACTGAAAACTTTGAGGGAGTAATTAAACGCTAAAGTTGGCTAATTAGTATTTCTTGAGCACAATTTACTTTCACAAACAATAGTGCGTGACGCTTAAGGACGATTTGTCTTGTTTATGCACATGCAAAAAAAGTTTGAATTTCAAACATTGCAATCTTTGGATGTTTGGAGCCAAATGTGCATCAACAGTTAATCTTGTCAGATGTTTACGAAGTTACTTTAACGCGGGAATTATATTTCGATTTATCCACCAGCGTTAAATGGTTCTAACACCTAAGTTCTATAACATTTTAAAAGACAGTCATAAATGAAATGCAACAAACACTTGAATAATTTCAGCTTGTGCGTTCGCGCGTCTTACCGGACTCGCGCGTCGGAGACTCCGGGTTTCCTCCGCGCTCTGCGTGCTTCTGCGTGTCTTAATCTCGAGTAGGGTGAGACGGTGAGTCAGTAAGAGGTGTGAGAATGTGAAAGCGAAGCTCGTGACTCTGAAGTGCTCATCAATAATGATGTGGCTGACAGCAGCTGCTGTTCGGCTCCGGGTCTGTGCCAATCACCGCGGTGCCGAGGCGTCTCCAGACCCTCCCGAGCGCCACCGGGTCACCAACAGCTCCAGCGGCGTCCTAAAATAACTCCTGCCGCGGGAATCCTGCAGTGCTCTACGGGCCCTAAAAAATCCGTATAGTAAAACAATACCTCACAGTGATCCTGTTAACTACATTCGTATTATCAATCTATACGATTTAATATCTATCTATCTACTATCCATATATATGTGCCTGTTCCTCTTATCTAAGAAGCGAGAGCGCAAGTTCTCTGCGCCGTTCGTAACACCTATAATTAACCATTGTAATTTTAAATAATTAATCAAATATATTTTCAATCAAATTATTAAAATGTTAAATACTTTTATAAACAAAATGATCTGTGTATATTATTATTTATTAGGATTACAATAGTGTAGCCCATATAATGACTTCAAATATTTTCAATTAGTTATTAATGTTTTTAAACAATTATAGAAATTTGCAATTAAATTAGAATTACTTTTCTAAATAAAATAATTTTTTGTTTTAGGCTAATTATTATCATTATGATTAGATCTTCAGTATTGAGCATGCTGAATATATTTGCAGAAATCATTTTTCATAAATTCAAAAGCATCCAATTTACCATATTTCCGTAAGAGCACCATGCAGTAAGTTATATGCAAAAATCCAGCCCTATTTTCCTCTAGTTTATTTGTAGGCCAGTTTTGTCCGAGGAATTTGTCCCACATATAAACTGAATTCCTAACAAGTGACACACAGTATCTCCCAGCAGCCCCAGCACATCTCTCTCATATGTCTGTTTTGTTTGTGTATAATGTAATTAGGACTAACAAGCTCTTCCGTCATGACTTATAATGAAAACAGCTCATGGATAATTCAAGAGCTTCTCGTGGGAAAAAGCAGAGCAAAGTGGGCTGTTTAGATCATGTTTACATCACAAATGGATTCTTCTCCTTTATTAATTTGATTATTTTTAGTCTCCTAGCTATAAAGTGAATGCTCAATACCAGTATTATTTTAGCATCCTTGAGATACTGTTATAGTTTTATTTTTAAACTATTTTAATTATCTTAAATTTAAACAAACAAGAAATGTTATGCTGGCAGCTAGATGGGAAAAACAGGGGTTTAGGGTTTATATATATATATTTATGACGTTTATTATATTTCAAGTAACATTAACAAATTTAAAAGTAGAATCTGTACAATTATAAATACAATTTCAGTTTTTGTCAGTTTTCTATATCATCTGTGATATTTTATATACCAGTAGGTGGCGCTTTGACGTCACACATTTGATCTGACTCCAATGTCGGTATAATTATTATTCATAAAAGTCCTGTAAAGGTGTCAGTGCTGTGATTGGCCTGTGCTCTTTTCCAATGAAGCTGATTGGCAGATGTTGTTCATTAAATAAATCTCCCATCTTTTATTTATGTATTCATGATATTAAATATATGCAATTAATGCTCTATATTTAATCTTCAAATAAATTAATAACAATTGCAAATACTTTCATTTTTGTATTAATTATAAATATTTACAAATGAATGTGATATACAATAAATGAGCAAATTGTAAATTACAAAACTGTAAATTAAAAATCTCAACAATATGTTTTTAATGGAGGCTATATTTAATAATCCTATATTTGGAAATAAATTACAGGTTAATACTTGTATAAACAATAATGATATGGGCTAATTATTATAATTATTACTATATTTATATAATTACTATAGTAATATTATAATAGTATTATATAGATCTATTGTAACTTTATATAGTTTATTATATAATTCTTGAATGAATAAATAATTATTTATGAAGCAATAAATACGATTATTTCATTATAAGTTCACCAAATCTTTCAAATAAATTATTTGAAATAACAATTTTAAATAATAAATTATAGCTATTTGCAAATAACTTTATTTTTGTTTGTTTAGAAACTTTTCTTTTTTTTATGTAGCCTATTGGCTAATTATTATTAAAAAATGTTACCAGAATTTCTAGAATTTCAGCATTTACATAATAATAATAATAAAACATATTAACTATAAAAGACAGAAGAGTTTTAAGTAGCAGTTTGAATTAGCTGCTCAGTTTCAGTTTGTTTACGATCACACAATAACATCCAGTTTAATTCTCTCTATATTCACAAAACCTCACAAGACAAGCGGTCATAAATCATCCCGGTGTAACGACAACACGTCTTGCTTTTACTGCATCCAGTCCTGAAATATAGATCCGTCGGGCCTGTGAAGAGATGGAGTTAGCTTTATCTTGATCAGTGTTTGAATCTATCAGCTCGTCACGCTCTGGTTCCTGAAGCTCAGATGACTGAATGAATCACTGATGATCAGATGCAGCTCTTTTAACCACAACGCAGCTGATAACACACAGCAGACATCTGTTTGGAACAAATCTAATTATATATTTATAGCCAATCTGGGATTAAGAATAGTTTAGCTGGTTACTGAATCATGTTATATATTTATTTACTTGAATAATAATACAAGCTGGTAACTCTATTACTACCCGGACTGAGACAATAACACATGCGTGCTATTTGGGATTGTTCACATGCAACATGTTGGATAAGAAGTACTCTAGTATTAGACTATCCAACTAAATATATATTTTTTATTCTTTTAGACCAGAGATTTCCAATTTTTTTGACTTCAGAAACCGCTGTTATTAAGGAAAACATTTCAGGTCCCTAAGAAAATTATGCTATAATGACAAAGCTTTATACATTTTCTTAACAGATAAGAACAATCTAAAAAATGATTTAAAAGGTTATACTTAGTTTTAAGATGCCCTTTTTACAGTGTAATCATACATTTGAGTACTGAGTAATATTAATTAAGTACATGCACTTTATGGATTATTATAATTATGCATGATTTATTGTTATTATAATTTTAGGGTTTATGTAACACATATCAAGGAGACTGTAAATTAAAATGTTAAATTTTAATTTTTAGTTTATAATTACAAGGGTTTTTGTTAAACAGTTTTTCCTCTCACAAATAGATAGTTTCTGCTTGATCAAATATCACACACACACACACACACACACACACACACATACTGTATACTCACACACACACACACACACACAGGTGTGCAGTGCATGATGGGAAGTTGATTCCATAATAGAATCTGAGTCCGGGGGAAGTGAAGTGATGCCCCCTCTAAGGAGCAACTTCCAGATGCTCAAAAACCAGTGTGGGAGGGGGGAACAGGAATTAGCGCAGGGGAGGGCTGGGGGATTGAGTCTTTGTCGAACAGACGAGGGTGACCTCCATGGTGGTACAGGAGTCTGAGACACCCTCCAATGTGGCTTGGGTGACCAGTACACCCTCCAGGGCGGATCAGATGACAGAGACTCCTTCCACGGTGGCTTTGGTGCTAGTGACACCTTCCAGGGCAGCACAGGAGACAAAGACCGAAGCATCCTCCAGAGCAGAACAGGTGACAGAGACAACCTCCTGGGTAGAGCAAGTCGCAGTGATGCTCTCCAGGGCAGAACATGTAGCAGAGACACCCTCCAGGGCAGCTTAGGCGGCTGGGATGCCCACCAGGGTAGAACAGGTGAGAGAGATATCCTCCAGGGCAGCTTAGGCAGACGGGATGACCTCCAGGGTAGAAGAGGTGACAGAGATATCCTCCTTTAGGGAACAGGAATGCCCTCCAGGGTGGTGGTGACGTCCTCCAGGGCGGCTCAGGTGACAGGAATGCCATCCAGGGCATAGCAGGTAACAGAGACACCCTCCAGGGCGGGAACAGGGGTCAAAGATGCCCTCCAGGGCGGCTTAGGCGACCGGAACACCCTCCAGGGCATAACAAGTAGCTGGGACGCCCTCCTGGGCAGAACAGATGGCAGGGGTCAGGCAACAGAGACACCCCCCAAGGTGGGTCAGGTCAGGTAGACACCCACCAGGGCAACACTTTTGGCCTTAATTCATGAACAGGACTGAACAACGGCACTCCTGACCAAGACTCGGAAACCTGATCAGACAATGACTCTCCTGGACGTCACTCGGAAATTGAACTGATCAACGGCTCTCCTGGCCATGACTCGGAAATGGGACCTGACAATGGCTCTCTTGGCCGTGATTCAGGGATTGGACCTGACAACGGCTCTCCTGGCCATGACTTGGAAACGGAACCTGACAACGGTTCCTGGCCGTGACTTGGAAATGGAACCTGACAACGGATCTCCTGGCCGTAAAACGGAACCTGACAATGGCTCTGCTGGCCATGATTCGGGAACTGGACCCAACAACGGCTCTCCTGGCCTTGACTCTGAATCAGAACCAGACAATGGCTCTCCTGGTCGTGATTCAGGGACTAGACCCAACAACGGCTCTCCTGGCCATGACTCGGAAACAGAGCAAGACAACGACTCTCCGGGTCGTGATTCGGGGACTGTACTCGACAACGGCTCTCCTGGCCGTGACACGGAAACAGAACCTAACAACGGCTCAGCTGGCCGTGATTTGGGAACTGAACCCGACAACTGGAATGAATGCTCGATAACCTTTGTGTCTGGGGCTGAGCACAGGAAGGGTTCAGAAACCAGAATAAAGCGACCTAGAGGTCTTGCAGACACCAGCGGAACCTCCGGAGAGTCGACAACCCAAGTCAACATTTCCAAAGGTCGTGCAACCACTGGTGGAACCTTGGTGGCTGGAAGTGGGTTGACCCATGGTGCCATGGCATGAACAATTGGGCCTGGAGGTCGTGCAGACACCAGTGGAACCTCTGGGGAAACTACGGCCACAGCCGAAATCTCCAGGTGTTGTGCAGCCACTGTAGAACCTTTAGGGCATTATCGGCCGGAGCTGGTTAGGGTTGTCCTCACTGACAGGTGGGTCTGACAGGTTGGATACCAGCCAACTTCTTTCGCGGAAGCATACACTGCTGGTGGCCGTTCTGTGTGGACGTTTAGGAGTGATGTTCATCTTGTGCAGTGGCTCGGGCTGAAGTTGAGCTGGCATCTTGACTGTATACTTAGCCTGAGCTTTGGCGGCCTTCTTGTCTGCCGATTCGGGTTGATACTCGGTGACCATCTTATGTTGTGGCTTTAGTGCGACAGCCATCATAAACAGCGAGTCGGGTGCGGCAGCCATCTTGTGTAGCGGCTCAGGTTTGGCAGCCATCTTGTGCAGTGGCTCAAGTGTGGCAGCCATCTTGTGCAGCGGCTCGGCTGCGACAGCCATCTTTTGCAATGTTGGTGATTGTGGTTGTGCGTGTTGTTTCGGGGTGACGATTGCTGGGCGGTGGTCTTGTTGTCTATCGCTGCCATAGAGTACTTGTTTCACAGAAATATATATAGGAGGGAAAACAAAGCCTAAAATCCCTTAATCATCAACTATTAATATATTTATGATGTGCAGCAAAAAATTTCATCATGAGTTTTTCTCATTATCAACATGAACTATCTGCAAAGTTGTGACGCTGACAGTGCAAGATTAATAAAGTTATTGTCTATCAAAAAAAAAAGAGTCGGCTCACATTCGCCTACACGAGTCGTCAGCAATTTGAATCTTTTCTCTGTTACAGAGCCACGTCACTGGGTAACATATTTTGCATAATGTCCGCCCACGTTCTACGTTGCAAACAACTTGTCCCGCCCCCAAACAGTACAATTTCCGTGTGGATTACATCATGTCACGAAGACGCTGTATCCTGCGCTGTGAGAGTAAATTTGTTGTATATGCCCTTCCAAAGGAAGAATCTACAAAGAATGAGTGGCAAAAAATTCATTTTTTTTCAACAACATCTCAGCAGTACAGTCTCTTGTTGTGTTCGCGTCATTTTACTGATGACTGCTTTTCCAATCTTGGAGTACAACGCGAT
>JAUMHG010000072.1:14658331-14674288 GCA_032359395.1 Enteromius anoplus
ATTAAAACAGTCTCGTATATTTTTTATAATTGTGACATGTGACCGAAAGGTCAATGGTTTATAATAGCGTAGCGAGTTCATTACAGAATATAAAGCAATAAAAAGAAGGATAAAATCTCCTGATTACATGTTGACTACAGTTCTTGGATATATAGGCTATAAAAAAATAATAACAAATGAGAAAAAAAATATACAGCGTTTGTGGTACCCAGTGGCAAAAGGAAAACCGTGGTGCAGGACACGAAAGAAATTTCCTATTGAAATACATTAGATGGAAATTCGTGCTGAGTGACGCGAAAAACAATCCTATTGGAATACATTACATATAAATTCGTGCTGAGTGACGCGAAAAAAAATCCTATTGGAATACATTAGCTAGAAATTCGTGCCGAGTGACACGAAAAAAGAGGAAAATTCGTGTCCGGTAACACGAATCAATAGATTAAATTTCGTGACTATATCACGAACTGCCGTGAGACTGGGTTGTGCATTTCAGCTGAAGGTCCTGGACATCTTGTTTAGACACATGGCATCGTGGATTCTATCAAATACCAACAGTTAACAAATCAATAATTCACTGACTCTGTTAGAAATCTTATAATGGGCCATGGTTGGTTCTTCCCCACTGGGATAATAATCCAAAACACAAGCATCAAAATAAACACAAGATTTAGTCACTGAGCTCAAAATGAAGCTTTTGCAATGGCTGGCCCAGTCCTCTGACCTGAGCCCTGCAGAAAATGATTGAGGTAAACTAAAGAGGAGAAGCACCATCATGGAGCTGGTTTTATGAAGGATCTGGAGAAATTCTGCATGAAGGGGTGTTCTCTTTTCAGGTGTTTTCCAAACTCTTCAGGTGTTACAGGAGAAAACTCAATGCTGGAATCTTGGGAAAGGGAAGTAGCAGTAATTGTGGCTGTGTAAACGTGTATTGGAGAAAAGGATATATATTTCATCATGAGTTTTTCTCCCCATTTTCAATTGCTTTACTTTAATGATATGTTAGAATTTATTTTCTCAATCTCTTCAATGAAAGATCAAAAGGATAAACAATGCAGATTTTTGTTTTTTTATTTTGCTCAGATTTACCAACACACACACACACACACATACACACACATACATACATATATTATTTCCATTATAAAAATGTTTTGATGTTTTGGTGTTTTACTTGAAATTATAATTTAGAAATTATTATACTTATACAAGACTAGAGCTGTTATTTAAACAGGTTATGCACTGTGTTCATCCAGAGCTTCTTTAATCTCTCATATGTATGTATGTATGTAATTAAGAGTCCCGTAGAAGTGTTCTGAGGCCCTCTAGTGGCTCCAAGCCCCTGGTTGATAGATTAAGACTAAAAACAACAAAAAACTGTCTAAAAACTCCCAAAGACTTGGATTAAAAAAGTGACCCACATGTCATATTTAGGCTGATCTTTATATCTGTCACTTTGAACAGTAAATCCAGCAGTAAATCTGGCTTACTTTCACAAAGCATGCGGTGAACAAACATAGTGCCACATTACAATTAGCTAACAGGGCGTTCATATTGGGTTCAAAATATCCTCTGAAATTCTACCCATAAGCCCCCTGCTAATCCACACAAAAGCCTCCATGGACTCGATGGGAAAAGTGGCAAGCTGTCCTACTTCAGACCTGGATATCATCCACCTTGTTAGACTTTAGACAAACACACGCGATCATGACCCTCCGACAGAGCAGGAGCCCTTCCCAGCAGCCCTTGAGGTGGAGTTACTAAAAGGTGAAGCTGCCTGCGATGTGTTTTTCACCGTGTTTATGCGATCAGATTTAATTTAGCACAATGTGGCGAGTTCCTGCCAACTCTCTGATGCCCATCTGTGTGTGTGAGCTGAAGGCTGGATTACGTTACTGATGGAGTGCATGCGTGCCGGTCCTGGCACACGCCGTATGCATCCATGTGAGCCAAGTCAGCTGGGAAGCTCTAGTTCTGGTATGTGGGAACGGGTCCGGTTGCGCTTCATGGAGGGTTGATTTCTGTGGAAATGGTTTACATGAAAACTATACAGCAAAACACATATAAGTGCACTGCACTAAAAGGTGCAGTGTATAATATTCAGGAGGATCCATTGATAGAAATGCAATATAATATATGTAACGTTTTTAGAGAAGTAGTGGTGGTCAACAGATGGAAATCCCTGTAGAAATCGCGTCACCTATGTCACATTTCCGTTAGGCAGATTCGTGTCCATGACTATTTATAAATTGTCAAAGACCATACACAATAAACTGTTATGTTTTTTTTTGTTTTTAGTTTTTAACTTAGAATTAGATATTTATATCTAGAATCTACATATAACGCAAGTCGCCTTGCATGGAACCACCGTCTTGTTTGTACAGTGGCTGTTAAAGGACAAACAGAGCGTTTCATCCCTATGCTGTTCTTGTGAATAAAACAGTTACACAATAATGAACAAGTAACAAGTAATAAGTAATAAGTTTACATACTTGTCTCTCTGAAAAACCAATGCTACTGTATATCCTGCTGAAAAACTGCTGGTAAGGTATGTTTTGAAGTTGGGATGTTTGTTTAAGCTGGGGTTCTTTGACAGCACATGACCAGCATAAACCAGCAAAGGACCAGCTTAAACCAACCCTTGGACTACAGTATAGGCAAGAGCTTGAGATGTCACAACTGCAGCAGGTATAGTGAAAGTTTGGTCCTGGAGTTGAATGGTGGTATTTTTCCATTCTAATAGAATCTCTGCTTTTACATTTGTCAAGTTGAGAGGTCCACAGACCCATGGGTGGAGTTGAAGGGATGATGGAAACAGTTTCATGAGACTTTCATGAATAACTGTGAAACTTGCACCAGTATCCACAATGGCTTTTCCATTAAAGGCAGCAAAACAATGGGAACAACCAATTGCTGAGGTACTGTCATTGGTGCATTGGGGCCTGTGGGTGTTGTGGTTCTGACTGAAGTTGGTCCACCATGAAACGCATTTCTGACACCGTGGTAGATTTCACCTGTTGCAGTTCCTCATTCAGTTCCTGTATTCATTTGCTTCACAGCTTTAGTCAACTGGTCTGTTTCAGATTCTTCCTGTTGTGTGGTGGTGGTCAACAGATGGAAATCCCTGTAGAAATCGCGTCACCTATGTCACATTTCCGTTAGGCAGATTCGTGTCCATGACTATTTATAAATTGTCCATAGAAAAGAAAGAAATTAGTTTGTGTAATGGCATTGCGTGGGTACTGACCAAGTTTGCAGTCGTGAAGGGAACTAAAGAGTATTGTCGTCAGGCACAGGATTAGTGGATGAATCGGTCATAACTTGTCTTCTGAACAACTTCAGATCTTGAAGTGCGACGCTTAAAAGTTGAATGAAACTCCGCGACACACTAGACATGCTTCTTAAATTAGTGAGGGTGCTTTAACCTTAATATATAAGCTATATATTTTAATGCTGTCCAGTGCTATTTCTGTGTTTATATACACTGTGCCTACAACTTGTTGTAATGAGATGGTCCTACTGAACACAACACCTGCAAAAACGCTGGCGATTTGAGCGATGAGTGGGTTCTTAGTTCTCAGCTTTGCCTGTGTTTTGGCTATTGCTCGCGTCAATGCTGCGTCTCCAAAGCACAAACCATACCACATAATGGAAAATCTGCAATGAAATGCCATTATTACTGCCCTAACTGATGGTGCTGTTGATTTTATTTGAGAGTGTTTAGCACCCAGCTTAGCTGGCTCAGAGATTGCAGATTCTTCCCAACCTAAAAAGTCTTGGCATCCATCTAAAAAGCTCTATGGCCAGGGACATGTTAAAACATTGATATATCAACTCATCAGCTTAAACTTTGGGTTGCCAGGTCTGTGAAACAAAACCAGCACAAACGGTTGAAAATCTATCCTGTTCATTATTCCCCCCACATTGTTCCCCTCCAACATGGGACTGCTATTTTTAACCTAAGGGGGAAAAAGGCAACAGTGTAAAAGAATAACAATTCTACGGTAAAACCTTTTGCAACCGGTGAGTGTAAGGCTCCTTGTACTCCATTGTCAGTTCTGCTCCTTTCTGATGCATAACCTCAGTCTGCACCTTTAACCTCTGCGGTGTATATTACGTCTAAATACTTAGCAATCGACAGCCAATTAAATGCCTTTTTTGGGGGGCTGAGGTGTGTTAGGGCCCGATTTGGTGGTATGGGTTGGTTTAAATGATACTGTTAATATCTCCTTGTAAACTACAAAACAATATATTTGTGATAATGCGTGTTCAGTGTTCAAGTTTTTTTATTTTACAAAGTGACATCCCCAACTTCTGGCCTGGCATGCATAATACCTTATATATATACAAGGATCGTTCTGTACATGAATGTTGAACATTGTCATCTCTATGTGAAAAAAAAAATGCAAAGAAATTGCTCTTTTGATGATTTTTGATTGCTCCCATTGTCCTCATTAGTAAGTTGCTGCTATAGTAAATGACTAAATGTAAATGTTTAAGCATGTTGTTTGGGGTTCTGAGTTGTTGCTATGCAGTTGCTTTTGTGATCTATGTGGGGGTTTTAATGCATTGCAATGTTATTGATTAAATTATTCTATTATTCTATTGGTCCCCCCACAAATTTGTACAATAGTCTACTGTATGCTGAATATATGAAAGACTTACCCAAACCGTTACAGTTAGTGTTAACAGGCTCTCTGTGAAGCACCAGGACTTTGATGCTTTCTTTTTCGAGGTTACAAGATGACAACAGCGTTCAGCTGCCTGGTAAATAAGACTGATGGATAAATGGACTCTAATGTGCTACATTTACCTAGCCGGGGCAGATTTACTTCAGTCAATCCTAAAGATCACGCCGCACTCTCTCCAGCCTCTCCTACAGGTCTGTATCATTTAATTCCGGCCCATTAGAGCCGCACTCTTAATAATGGTGCAATGGGCAGTTTGCTTAGATTAAAAGCTTGCCTCTCAATAAGGTTGTAATAACAGAAGCACAGCCTGGCTCTTCAGACCGGCCGAGTGCAGTTTGTGTGTGTCTCTCTCTCTCTACGCTTGCATAATGATCTGCTCGCTGTACTGGTGCGGTGTCTTTCTCTATAATTCACTCATTTACTCAGCTTCGTGCCCTTTGCAGGGAATGCCATTATTATTATTATAATATTCATAATAACCACATTATATTATATAATTGGGTCTTCGTACAATGAGTTCCACAATAATTTGTCATATTCTTACCAAGATTAGTACTGTATGTGGTTAAATTATTTTCTTGTTTAAATGTTGTTTTTTTAAACACAAAATGGTGTTACTTTCCACTCAACTTCCTGAAAATGAGATGTAATTACAGAAGCAAAAAGTAAATCTTAGAAGTTTATTTACACTTCAAAATATTTACTAGTAGATGTTTAGTAAGGTTTATGATTTAAAGGTAAGACAATTGAAACAATTGAAATATATGCATTCTCTGAAAATTCAATTCATTCAATTCAAATTTATTTGTATAGCGCTTTTCATGATACATATCATTGCAAAGCAGCTTTACACCAAAGTAATGTTTTACAGTATATGTAGTAGTGGCTTGTACATGTACATATGGCATAGATGTGAGATAAAGATCAATTAATAACATAATCGAACAGACAAGGAACATTATAAATTAGTAGCAAGTAACATTTTGCTTCTTGAGTAAATGTATTTACATGTTTATTTATATATTTAATTGAAAGTACATTTTGCTATTAAAAAATTAAATCATTATTAAAAATATTTTAATGAGACTAATTACAAGCAATAGGACAAAACAAAACAGTCTCACAACCAATTTGTTTATATTTGTACGAGGTGCCAAATTTGGGCCAATTCTTACTTATTCGTACGACCTCACTCGTATGATTTTGTACGATTTGTCTAAAACCATGTGATGGGTAGGTTAAGGGGCGGGGTTAAGTTTAGGTGATTCGTACAAATTAGCCACCTCGTAAAATATGTACAAATTGCCGTGAGATCAGGTTAGACAAAAACTAAATTAATAAGTAATGCTGTGTACACGGTGTAAATGAATCAAAAACACTGCATAATCCTCACTGTGTACATTGCATATATTTCTTCTTATTAAAATTTAGTCAAGAGCAGTGAGATGTTTTCTATATTTTGCTGTTTGATTTACATGAATGAAAGACAGCAGAAATATTAGATGTTTTTTTTCTTAGCTGCTTGCTTTCACTTAAGACCTTAATGACTCTGGATACTTGAGATACTTGAGTATAAGTATGTTTATTTAACCATTCAAGGCCAGACAAGCAACAAAACACTGTATGCTAGAGTGGTTGTCAGGGTGTTGCTATGCAGTTACAATGGCTTTCTGAATGTTTACAAACTTGGTAAGTAAGTGGTTTCTATGCGGCTGCTATGAGGTGACAATCGGGGGTGAGTTTCCCAAAAGCATGGTTCAAATGAACATTCACAATCAACGTCACAAACGTACGCGGTTAGAACTACAGTACAGCTTTGGACCTGCGGTTAGAAGCATAGTTTCTTGTTAGTAAGATATATGGGCTTTAATAAATATGCTCTTGGGCACAGAAAGCAAACTAACATGCATTACTATCTTGATCTGACATTCTATCTAAATATAAAATGCGTTTTAATTATGTATTTTTGCACGTCCATTCTAAATGCTGTTTTTGAAAAGTGGGCTTGTGCATAAATGGCTAAGGGACCTCGGAGTATGACGTAAGAGGGAACCCGAGATGATTCAAAGATCCAATAAAGCAAAATGACAGTGAACAAAAATAATAAATTAGTCAATATGTGTCATGTTCAATACAGCAGCATCTTGGAGATCTCTAATCAGTTAAATATTCCTCCACCACATGCATGTTGTTGGACTAATGGGATTCAAATGACGGAGATGCGACCATGTTCGGGAAACAGTCGTGTGTACAGTCTAGTTTGTTTCCAAAACAATGTGTCGTACTATGATGGTTAATCAGCGAGTCTCATCGTTGTTCGGGAAACGCACCCCTGGTTGCCATGCAGTTGCTATGACTTTGTTTTACAGTTGTTATGTGGTTGCTATGCAGTTGCCAGGGTGATCTATGTGGGTTTTTATGTAATGCATTGTATTGCAGTTGACAACATGGATTCTAGCTGTCCGTTTTTTGTAATGGTCAACTTGATGTCATTCACCATAGCAATCACTGAATATTCAAAAGATGCAACAATAACAGCTAAACAGCTCTGTGTAAACCTACAGTATGGTGAAAGATGTTAAGTTGACTTTTTCAAGATGGTGGATGCGTCTACAAGGTTGACAAGGTTTCTAGGTGTTTTTCTATGAGGTTGTAATGCAGTCACTATCTGGTTGGTATGATATTGCTATGGTGTTCTACAACCCAAATTCTTGAAATGCCATGACATTTTTTGAATAAAATGAAGACTAAAAGAATTTCAAATCACATAAGCTAATGTTTTATTCATAACAGAAAATAAATAGCATAACAAATGTTGAGAAATATTACAATTTTATGCACAAAATGAGCTCATTTTAAATTTGATGCCTACTACAGGTCTCAGAATAGGTGGAACCGGGGCATGTTTACCATGATGTAGCATCTTCTCTTCTTTTCAAAGCAATTTGAAGATGTCTAGACATCGGGGAGGCCAATTCAGCACCAGACTCTTCTACTGCGAAGCCATGCTGTTGTAATAGCTGCAGTATGTGGTTTTGCATTGTCCTTCTGAAATACACTTCCTTCCCTGAAATAGACGTCATTTGGAGGGGAGCATATGTTGCTCTAAAACCGTAATATACCTTTCTACATTAATAGTGCCCCGAGGACATGCCGTCCATGACTTCCAAACAATAATGTAAAATTTGGACTTGTGTCACTATAGAACCCTTTTCTACTTTGAAACAGTCCATTTTATATGAGTGTTGGCCCATAGGAAATGAATATTCTTCTAGACCATGTTTACACATGGCTTCCTTTTTGCATGATAGAGCTTTAGTTGGCATCTGCAGATGGCATGCGGATAGTGTTTATTGACAGTGGTTTCTGGAAGTATTCCTGGGCCCATTTAGTAATGAATCATGCTGATGAGTGCATGCAGAGTCATCTGAAGGCCTGTTTTTGGCCTTGTCCTTTACGCACAGAGGTTTCTCTAAATCTTTTGATGATGTTAAGCACTGTATATGATGAGATTTGCAAAGCCTTTGAAGTTTGACGTTGAAGAAATGTTGTTTAAGCATTCAACAATCTTTTTGTGCACTCTTACACAGATTGGAGAGCCTCTGCCCATCTTTCTCAGAGACTCTGTTTCTCTAAGACATTCCTTTTATAGCTAATCATGTCACAACTTACAAAATGTCTCTGTTTAAACACTTGTTATTTTTCTCTATGTTCTATTGTAAATAAAATATTGGCTCAGTTGATCCAAAAGTGTTTTTATTTTATTTAAAAATGTCCCAACATTTCCGGAATTGGGGTTGTAAGTGCTGCTATGAGATCACTACACAGTGATTACAGTATGTGGTTGCTATGAGGTTGCCGTGGCGATCTCTGTGGGGTTTATACTGACATTGCTATGTGGTTGCTATGCAGTTTCTATGGTGATATGTCAGGTTTTTTTTTTTTGCAATTGCAATTGCAAAGGTGTTGTATTCCGCATCACGTGAAATGTCAATAGGACCCATGATTTGAATCAAGGTTCTGCTGAGTTATGCGGAAAAATTGAATGCAGACACTGCCTTGAAGTAAAAGTTTTACAACTTAAATGCCCTGAAATAGAACGAACGTAACACTCGCTGCAGGAGCCCAAAACACGACTAGCGGCTGGGGCGTCACATGCCTGTGATGTCAGCACATTTCCACAGTCGCGATTGGCCGAGCTCAGCATGAGGGGGGGGCGGGGTGTCGCCGGGTGCCGCAAGGTCTTCCGACCCCTTTAGCTTATTTTAAGCCAAAAACACCTCCGCAAATAAACCTCCCCCACTGAGAGGAGTAATTGGTGTAGTATCTCCCAGCACTAGCATGAGCTCATGTCTGTGCAGTACTGCCAGCGCTCCACGGGACAGACCCATTTCCATGAGCCGCCGGGCCACAGCCTCCAATGTTAACAACCTACAGTTTCAAACTCATAAATGAGATAGATGCTCTCTTTTTGTTTGGGTGAAAGCTCACTTTGTGCTTGTCAGGATGCCTCTTGAAAAGGGATCTTGAATAATACATTTAAAACTGTATTAGGTGATTTTATGATAAATGAATGCCAAAGCTGCACACTGAGTAAATGGCATTATTGCATACTGCCTTTCGCCCATATATGCAGGATGTGTGCAATACACAGGCGACCTATTACAGTTTCTGAAAGTACATGAAATACTTTATTCAAGAATGCACTTACATTTACATTTATTAATTTGTCAGATGTTTTTAAAGCGGTTTACATACAGCATGAGGATTCACTGTGTGAATTTGTAGTTTACAAATGAACTGCGTTAAGCTGTTGTGTTATTCTGGACATTATTTTTTTTAAATCATTAGCACAATACATTGCTGATAAATCCATATTTATAAAAAGGATTTCATTCAAAAGGCATGTTTTTACAAATAATTTACACTGGCATTTGTTCTACTTGTGTTTCTATAATTTTTGAGATTAAAAGGTATTAAAGGTATTAACTTTTCTTATAACAATTACTGTACTGCAAAAATAGTTTATTTTTGACTTTCCATGGAAAATATCTTCTTAAATAAAATTCTTAAATCAAAATAAATTTACATGTGAAGGAATTAATAGTTACCTTCAGTCTTGTTTTGTGAAAAAAGTGTCAAAATGTGATTATGTGCTTTTTAAAAAGGTCTGCTATTGGGGTAAGAGAAATACAATTGTTTTCGTAACATTAAACATTGTTTAAGTTAAGATCAATTTTCTTATCTCACTGCCAGATTTGTTCCTTTGTTTAAACTTTAAAGCACAGACCCACTTATTTTGCATTATATTTGTCATTGAAAAAAGTAAAGAAAGTTAGAAAAACAACAAACCAAAAATGCATTGTGATAATCCGTGAAAATGAACATAAAAAGTAATTAAGTCATGTGACAATTGTTGAAATATGTTTGAGGAGAGAAAACTTGAACTTGAACTCGAGTTGAGATGAACTTATAGGTCATGTGACATAAGTGTAGTGCACTGGCACAATACAACCTACTGTATACAACAAAATACTGAATTATGTCAAATTCTGAAGGAAATCTTAGTGTAAGTGCAAATTATCCATTGCTGATATAGCCAAGATGAGAGTAGACGAGCAGTTTTTGATCGATAATATTCGACCAGTGTGTTCACAGTTCGTTTTGGCCCTTATGGGGCCAAAAATAAATACCACGGTAGCATTTCCAGTTGGTTTAGAGTTCAGAGCAGGACTAGGTCATGATTAATGCAGCAGCGGTCGTGATTTGAGTGGTTTGTGGTGAACAGAATGCCATTAACTTGTGACGAGCCTGTCTGTAGTTAATCTTTAATGCAAATCGTATTTCTGTAATTGTAGCGTGCTGATGTGACATGTCATGTTCCCTGAATCCTGCCGTGTGTTTCATGAATAACTGAAGAGGTGAATGCTCGCTTACAATAAACGCTTGTCAATTGCCTTTTCTGTACCTCTATTAGTTAATGTCACCCATTTCTACTTATCTCTGTGGATTTGGTTCCTTACTCAATGTGCATCTGTAGGGTTTTCACCCGTTTTATCATCAAGCAGGTGAAAATGGAGCATCTGATCAATAAATGCGCTGATTTGAGGAAGGAGCAGACGTTCTGCAGGACATTTAATACTGTAAGTGTGAGCAGCAGTAACAAACACTTGTTTTCTTGACTATATGCCTACATGGAAAGCGTTTCTGTTCTCTTTCTGAGGTTTTGGGAGCTCAGAATGCACTCCAGAGAAAATTTTGTACTGTGAAGATAAAAATTGTTCTCAGTGGGGGTTTGAGATGAGTCACGTTCACAGAAGTCCTTTTTTTTAAAATCACACTCCTGTGGAACAAACTCAGTGTTATAGTGCAGTCGCTTTCTGATGGTATTTTATTTAAAAAGATACTTATTTAAATTTTAATCTGTTTTTTGTTAAATGTGCTTAACCTGACCTTTTATTACCAGTGTGAGGAATGAGGTTCAAGTAACAGCCAAGACATTTAACATATATTTTGTCTCATTATATGATTAGACTGCTTAAAGTTAAGACACTGTCTGCAAAATTCAAGACAAACGTCTTATTTTCATCATAATAACTGGACCCCACAGCGAAAGAATGTGAAATGTAATAAAGACATGTGACAACCATTGAATAATGTTTACCAGGTCACTTTCTCTCATTGGATCTGTGACAAATTGCCTTTGTTTTACTTTGGAAAGCATCTGCTAAATGTGTAAATGTAAACATAAAAAAAAAAATAAGCTAGTACATTTATCATTTTATTCTGAACATAACTGAAGTATTGATCTAAGAAAGTACATTTTTGTTTTCCTGGATATCTTCCAGTTTTGTCCAAAATTGACCCTTTACATGATTATTCTACAAAAGAGATAAAAGGTATTTTTTGGGAAGGTGAAGACATGCAGATTTTAAAAACATCCTTATTTTCTTATAATAACTTGCATGGTCATTTTTTTTGTTTGTTTTTGTTTATAATTGTCCGTTTTTTGTAATGGTCAACTTGATGTCATTCACCATAGCAATCACTGAATATTCAAAAGATGCTGATGAACATAAATACATTTGTACACATCGCAATATATATCGCAGGAAAAATCGCAATGTAATTTTTTCCCAATATCGTGCAGCCCTAGTACACTGGCCGTTAAGTCCCCGGGATGAGCCGATGCCTACAGACCCACCAACTCCAGCGACCAAAAAGTGGATGGCAGGCTGCGCTGTCCACAGCGATGTTCCCCGAGCGTCAATGTGGAAGTGAAGGGAAAGTCCTACAAGGCAGTCTTGGATTCAGGAAGTAGCATTATCCTGATGAGACCCGACGTGCTAGGACCCCGGCCATCGCTTAAGGGTACGCTACCAGTAACTTGTGTTCATGGTGATACCCAACAGGTACCTACCTGCTCTGTCGAGATACGGAAAGGACTCACCAAAACCGTCATTGAAGTCGGAGTGGTCAAAGAGCTGCCGGTGGTAGTATTACTGGGACGTGATTTGCCGGGGTTCGAAGAGGCCCTGTCTACGGCAGCGCAGCCTGTTCGCACAACCCGCCGTCGTCGACGCCGGCCATCCCGGGGAGCCAGAGCAGCCTTCGCCACCAGTCCACTCATTCCTCTGCCCATCATCGGGGTGCCCTTCAAGAGGATCGGTATGGATCTTGTGGGGCCGCTGCCGAAGTCCAGCCGGGGTCATAAACACATCCTGGTCATCGTCGACTACGTGACTCGGTACCCGGAAGCCATCCCACTTCGCAAGGCCACCTCGAAGGCAATCGCCCAGGAGCTGTTCCTGCTAGCCAGTCGCGTAGGGATTCATACATCAGAGATCCTGACTGACCAGGGGACCCCCTTTATGTCCCGGCTAATGGCTGACCTGTGCCGGCTGCTGAATGTGAGACAAGTGAAAACTTCTGTGTATCATCCCCAAACAGACGGCCTTGTAGAGAGGTTCAACAAGACACTGAAACAAATGCTCCGGCGGGTGGCGTCCGAGGACCACAAGGACAGGGACCAGCTCCTCCCATATGACCTCTTCGGAATTCGGGAGGCATCCACCGGATTAACCCCTTTCAAGCTCTTGTTCAGACGCCAGCCCCGGGGCCTCCTTGATGTCGCCAGAGAGGCATGGGAACAGCAGCCGGCACCCCATCGGACTGTCATCGAACATGTCAGGGAGATGAGAGAGAAGATGGGGAACACATGGTCCAAGCCCAGCAGGCCCAGCAGCGTCATTACAACCGGGCGGCCCAACCGCGGGAGTTCCACCTGGGAGATAGGTCCTGGTCCCCAATGCCGCCTGTAAGTTCCTGACCCAGTGGCAGGGCCCGTACACTGTGGAAGAAAGAGTGGGTACTGTCAACTATAGAATCAGCCGGGCCGAAGACACGCCACCAAAATATTCCACATCAATCTTCTGAAATGCTGGGGCGGGGACCGGCACCAGACGGCGGCCCTCGCTCTCTCCCGACACAGACCCCCATCTTTCGGCCGCCCAGAAAGCAGAGCTGAGGCACCTGGTCAGTCAGTACCAGGATGTGTTCTCAGAGACCCTGGGCCACACGGAAACCCTCCAACATGACATCATCAAGGAGGCGGGAGTCATCGTCCGGCAGCGGCCCTACTGTATCCCTGAAGCCCGTCGGCAAGCTGTTGAGGAGGAGGTACAACAAATGCTTGAGCTGGGGGTCATCGAACTATCCAGAAGCTCGTGGTCCAGCCCCATTGTCCTGGTCCCGAAGCCAGACGGCACCCTAAGATTCTGCAATGACTACCGACGCCTCAGTGAGATATCCCAGTTCGACGGCTACCCCATGCCCCGAGTGGATGAGCTGCTGAAACGTCTGTGAAGGGCCCGGTACATCACAACGCTGGATCCAACTAAAGGGTACTGGCAAGTCCCTCTGTCTGATGCCGCCAAACCAAAGACTGCATTTACAACCCCCTGTGGACACTGGCAACGTTCCAGCGGCTCATGGACGTCATCCTCCGGCCCCACCAAGATTATGCAGCCGCGTATATTGACGACGTGGTAATCCACTCTGAGGCATGGGAGGATCATCTAAAGCGACTGCGGAGGGTGCTGTCTGAGCTCAGGAGGGCTGGACTAACCAGTAATCCCCGCAAGTGCCACCTAGCGAAGTCCAAAGTCAAGTACCTGGGATTCTTCATCGGGAGAGGTTTGGTAAAACCCTAAGAGAAAAAGGTCCAGGCCGTCAAGGAGGCACCAAGACCCACCACGAAATCTCAGGTACGAGCTCGGGGGGGTATTATCGGTGCTTCATCCCCAGATTCTCCTCCCTAGCTGCCCTTCTTTCAGACCTGTACAGGAAGGGGCAACCGGAGAAGATCCGCTGGACCGAAGAAACAGAGAGAGCATTCCAGGCCTTAAAAGACGCCCTGACGACGGAGCCAGTTCTCCACGCCCCAGGTTTCAACCGCCCCTTCCTGGTACAGACCGATGCCTCTGATACAGGACTCGGAGCTGTCCTGTCCCAGGAACATCAAGGGGAGGAGCATCCGGTTGTGTTCATCAGCCGTAAGCTGACCCCAGCAGAAAAGAACTATGCCGCTGTGGAGAAGGAGGCCCTCGCCGTCAAGTGGGCAGTCCTGGAGCTCAGGTACTATCTGCTAGGGAGAAAGTTTGTTCTGTTTACAGATCACGCCCCACTGCAATGGATGGCCCGAGCCAAGGACACCAACGCCCGAGTAACCCGCTGGTTCCTGATGCTCCAGGACTTTCCCTTTGACGTGCACCATCAATCTGGAGCCTCCAATAACAACGCATATGGTCTCTCACGGATGGGGTCAGCTTACGCAGGTCTGTTAGGGGTCACTCCCCCCCATCCCCTTCATCCCCTCTCGCCTCTTCTTGCAGTACCAGGTCGTCACTTAGGAGGGGGGAGTGTGACGGATACCGATCAGCGTCGCCCTGGCAACACAGGACATACACCTGGAACCAATCTTGGAAGCAGTCGTTCACGGCAGGACCCATATAAAAGAAGCACCAAAACAAGGAAGCAACGAGCTACGACTCCATACTGCTTGGATGTTTGACTTACCTTTGTTTACTCCTCAGATTCGCCGTGAACGATGAGCCCGGGCCAGTCAGGACCGCCACCATCACCAGCACTGTATTATCTGTTTCACCTGAACTGTCAAATAAATCCACCCTCTGGGGTTTGTGTTCACTTTACCACGCTGTTGTGTCGTACTCTCTAGCGCCAAGGTTCACACATGGTAAAAATCAGTGTAACATGGCCAGTGGCTTATTTCTTTAATTAAGCCTATATGGACCTGAAAAAAGTAATTAGAAAGAGAGCATGGCCATGTAGAGCCAGTGTTATTATGTTAGGATGTGAGCTTAGGTTGTATGAATGTGTGGCTGTGTTTATCCTCTCCGACTTGTAGCCGTGGGCTAATTTATCAGTCTGTTGTGGTTTGGGCTCTAAAGTGCCGGCCGTGAGGAATCTGTACTGAGATGTTTGTGTCACTGTAACCATAATAAAAGCAAATATGATAAGAGCTGCAAAAGTAATATTCTCCATCTCATTTTATTACTTACTGAGTCAGACAGAAGCCAATATCTCTCGCATACACTTCTGCTTTCAGATTCACAGTGCTGAAATTATGGATTGAACTGATCAATGATTTTGTTATTGTGTCTGAAATGCATTTAGTGATGGCATGTTGAGAAATAATCAGTCTGATCGTGTACCTTTCTTGTCCTGAGCTAACCTGAGTCACATTGGATACTATCATCTTTTGACCAGAATGCCCCAGCAACTGCATAGCAACGCACTAGCAATCACCTAAAACACCCCAGCAACTGCATAGCAATGCACTAACAATCACCTAAAGTGCTCCAGCAACCGCATAGCAAAGCACTAGCAATCACTTAAAACGCTCCAGCAACTGCATAGCAACGCACTAACAATCACCTAAAGCGATCCAGCAACTGCATAGCAACGCACTAACAATCACCTAAAGCGATCCAGCAACTGCATAGCCCGATCCAGCAACCGCATAGCAACGGACTAGCAATCACCTGAAACATCTCAGCAACTGCATAGCAACACACGTCCCAGCAACTGCATAGCAACGCACTAACAATCACCTAAAGCGCTCCAGCAACCGCATAGCCCGATCCAGCAACCCCATAGCAATGCACTAACAATCACCTGAAACATCTCAGCAACTGCATAGCAACACACGTCCCAGCAACTGCATAGCAACGCACTAACAATCACC
>JAUMHG010000072.1:14677239-14696207 GCA_032359395.1 Enteromius anoplus
CGTCCCAGCAACTGCATAGCAACGCACTAACAATCACCTAAAGCGCTCCAGCAACCGCATAGCCCGATACAGCAACCGCATAGCAACGCACTAGAAAAAGGTTGTGATCAACCCCCTGGCAACTTTCCAGCACATCCTATACCTGCATACTGTAACAACGTTCTATCAACCACTTAGATAGGCTATCCTAGAACCTAGCAACACACTAGAAACCACCAGAACAACCTAGTGACTGCATAACAACACCCTAGTGACCAGCTATCAACCTAACAACCACCAAAAGATCCTAGCAAACAGCAAGAAACTCCCTCGTAACCTCCTGGAACATAGTAGTGGTGGGTTTCAGACATTTCCAGCAGAATCCAGTGTGTTATTTGGGTGTTTTGAGTGTCATAACCATAATCAGTGTCCTGCACCTCAATCTCTCGCTCTGATCTGATCTCTTTCCCAGCAGGCCACTTTAATTGTCCATCTGTGGAAGAGACATGACTCTGTCTAAATGAGCAGATTTTACCATCGCCCCACAGAATAAAGACACTCTAAAGAAGAGGCTACACTAATTTGCATACTCCACCCCTCTAGACCATATCCCATTAACAGGTTTCTTTGAAAACGTTTTTTCTGGTCCTCCTATTCCAAAAAGATCTGATGTATTTCCCCTTCTCCGTTTCTCCTCATTCCAGGCTCCATTTGAGCGCGGTGGGTTTATTTATGAGGGCACTGGAGGAGATTTCAATCACTGCAGATCCGTGGCTCAGCCCCTGACCTTCCTGTAAGACACTCTTCCTGGAATGAGGAATGGGGGCGGGTGAAGACTGGGATCGAAAGAGAGAATCCTGGCAAAATCATTCACACAGCCACATTTACAATGACGCAATAAATAATGGATAAGATGTGAGTCGCTATTGAGCATGAAAACATCTTGATTTGCATTGAAATGGCTGGGAAGATCATAAGCACACACATTGTTTACCGTATCTAATCCATTCAGTTTCAGTGCTTAAACACTTAAATGGCTTGTTAAAGTTAAAAAGCTTTATGACAGCTCTTGTTTGGGATTCTCATCACTATTGAAAATGCGAACATTTGACAATTTCAATAAAAAAAGTTGAAGTAAAACTCAAATAAACATATAAAAAATAAAGACTAATACAGATGCAGATTAGATAAATAAAACTAAAATAATGATGAATACAAATATTAAATATAAAAAATCACAGAAGCTCATAATACAATTAAAACTAAAACTGAAATGAAAATAAAAATAAGTAAAAAAAAATACAAATTTATATAAACATTTAAAGAAAAATCACAAAATGACTAAAACATAAATAAAATTAAAGAATAATTGTAAATTGTACACAATAAAAATGAAAAAAATCTATAATTAAAATAAATAACAATGGTGCAAATTACTGAAATAAATACATAAAATAAAAATAAAAATTAATAGAAATATTTTAAAAAACTAAAATTACTAAAACTAAAATTGAAATTGTTAAAATGATATAAAGATTAATATAAATATTTGAGAATAAAAAGACAATGAAACCCTAAACTGATAAATTAAAAGCTGAAATAAAATCTAAAGTCAAAATGAAATAAAGATTCATTTAAATATTAAAAGTCTTAAAATAAAATTCATAATAATAAAAAAACACTATAAATGTAGGCCTATATAAATAATACTGAATTAACACTGGGGAGGAATTCTGTTGGTGTTGGTGACCTCAGTGGATTTGGGTGTTAAGCAGATGACCAGTATTTCTGATAAACAGTTAATCCATGAGCTCTGAGAGTTACTAACACATCATTAGTTTTTCCCGGCAGCTATGAGTGATGCAAACCATGTCTGTAGTCCTCCAGACGTATCTGATAGTTTCATCATATGCTTGAGAGGATTCTGGCTTCGCTTCGTTCTGATGATGGTGGAGCGTTCAGGGGTTATTTGGAAAATAACAGTCTTGCCTCGTTACCATTGTGTCCTTGAGGAAAAACACTCCACCCTTGGTTTTTCTCTATAATTAGTGTACTGTAAGTCACTTTCCATAAAAAAAAGCATATGTTAAATTAAAAAATGCAATATGTGCAGTCGTGACATTGAAAGCTTAATAAAAGAAATAAAAATATGAGCATCCAACAGCACGTTTATATATAGTTAATAAGTTAAAAATGACAAACGTTTAGACAAAAGGTCTTTCTATTTTATACAAATTTATATAATAATTTTTTAATAATATATATATAAATAAATATATATATATACAATGTATAAACATACAGGTTTTTCTTAAATATATACGTGTGTGTGTATTTATATATAGCCTACGTAATAAATATACACACAACTCACATACATTATGTAAACAAATAAAAAAAAGTTTCTATTCATTTATATATACATAGCTTATGTTGTAATTTAGTTTCTTATGGTTTTAGTCTTCCATTGTTCAGGTGAACTGGTATAAAATGCATAGGGACATATTTTATATAGCAATGCACTGAGCAGAGTTTCTGAGACTCACTGGAATCAGTTTTTTTTAGATCTTTTAGATCAATCAGCAGGATGTAATCTGATCTCAGATCAGTAAGATAGGTGCAGAATGAACTCCAAAATCCTCTAACACTAATCTACCCTAACTAATCTAATCTTTAATTAATCTTCCCTAGCTGAGGGTCCATCAAAGGTCAGAACTTCTCAAAATGGAATGAATTCACATTCAGTTAGTTTGGTTTCAGGTTAATGCAGATCCCTGCTAAATGCTTGGTTGTTTGAACTGAAGCTTGCAGGTTTACTCCGGAGACAAGTTTACAGGTGCATGTGCTGAAGGGTTTCCAGCCTGTGCAGCAGATGAAGCTTGCAGGAGAAGCTGAACGAGAGAATCAGAGGCATATGGACTCAGCAGCTGAGAGTTTGTCCCTGCTGGTTTGAGCTCAGATCTGTGTCGAACTCAACTCTGAAGCTTTTGATGTTGACCTAAATAACATCTAGATCTATAATCTAGATCATTTGAGCTACTTTTAAAGTTTGAAGGCTGAAAGTGGCCCATTTGTGCAACTTATAATATAGATTTTGAGGAGTTTAGAAACATCTTTTCGAGGGATCTTTTGGAGCAATTATTGATTATGGATATTTTAGCTGAGACCAATAGTATGGTAAAAACTATTTTCTCTGCTTCACTGGAATGGTATGACATTTTATTAGCTTCGATGGCACCTATTCACTCCAAAGGATAACATTTTTTTTTACATGGTTTCACAAAGATTAGGGGTATAAATAACTTTTTTTTAACATGCATGCATTAAATAACAATCTTGTTTTTTACTTTGATATTTCACAATATAATGCAAAAACAGCTCATTTTAAATGTCTTCAAGTCTTCACCGTACAGTGCATGTCCATCTATTCGTTCAGCACATGCTTTTATCTAACCGCTTACACAGAGAACAGAAGGTGGGCAAGCAGCGAGTCTATTTAGCAGTTATCTGATGTGACCTTCAACTATCAAATTGAAACTTGCTCGTATAAATTCCAGCGTCTAGTTTCATCATTTAAAACTCATGACGTGGGTTATTTACAAATGTTCTTGCCTTTCACTCGCCCTTTAGGTGCAGATGAACATTCGATGTGTGAGTGAAACATCTAGATATGTGTGTGTTCGTGTGAAGCGGTTGAACCTTCTGCTCACCCCCTGCAGCGCCGATGATAACAGCGACAGCAGAAACATGACGTCTGCTCCAGTCAGCTGGGAATGAGAGTTCATCCTGGAGAAAGGAGGGGTCAAGACGTCAGAGCGGCTATTGCCCTGCTTAATAAACGCTCTGTATGTGTGTGTTTGCCCTTGAGCGCACGGCCACGAATGCATGCATGTGTGCATTTACATGCAGCGTCCTCATATAGAGAGTCTCTGAAACACACTTCAAACATTAAACCTAGTCAAGTGCTCAAGCGCCTGCAGACGTGAAGGGCTCTTGCTAGCACAAGAGTGATCCGGGCTTGCATTCAGTGCTAAACCTCACCGCTCGACTGTGCATCCCAATCACTCGTTCATCAGTTCACACACGTCTGTTCTGCCCTTAATGCTGAGCCCAGGGACATTTGTCTCCTTGAGCTGAGCTTAAATTCCATATGAAAGGAACGCAGGTAACCAGAATATGGCTGAACCCACGTTCCAACATCTTCACTATCAACACTTCACTCAGAGAGCTTTTCTGCACCTTTTAGTATCAGGACGGCTTTTTTTAGATCCTTCTGGAACGTCCATTTAGATTGCATTTGCGTAATATATGATATACTTGCATAAATGTCTGCTATGGAAATTTTTCCATTAATCAATCAGTCAGTGTTTGAAAAGTGAATCAATGTAGGCATTTATAAAAGTCTCAAGATGTTTCAGGGGAAGAGAGATTGTGCTTAGATTTATTGGGTTCTCGGCTGTTCAGTTTACAATAAGTATCAACTTTGTCTCTACTTAAATAGAGATAAATTAATCTTTTTGTAGATATTAATGAAGGTGTATTTTGTGAATTTCCTCGTGTGTTGCTTTTGATCTTAAAGCAATCAGATTAGAAATATTTGAGACTTTTTAATGCAGAATTAGAAATCTTGGCAAACTGAAACAGTTTAAAACATTGTTGAGTCAATGCAATGCAATTGTGAGACATTCTTGAGATCTTTAGAGCCAGGGTGTGATTCATAGCAGGAGATGGGGGGAATTTCCACCCCTTCTGGTAAATGCATCCCTGTCTCTGCTGAATTATTTCTATGTTTCGCGAAACGCAATATAAGTTTAGATTTGAATCAAATGATTCATGAAATCTGTTTTGAAGTCCAGTATTGAATCAATTGATTCGCAAAGAGCACTTTGAAGTCTTGTTTCTAATGAAATGATTGGCGCTTTGAAATCATGCTCTGAATCAAATGAGTCACGATACATCATACAGTTGGAGAGCCTTGAATCATTGACTAAAAAGATGGATTTTTCATGATAAACAGATCCCATTAACATTAGGTTAAGTTATAAGCTTATACCTGGAGAGAAAAAACCCACCTGCACCCTATTTAGAGCATAGGTCTTCAACCCTGTTCCTGGGGACCCACTGTCCTACAGAGTTTGGCTACAACCATAATCAAAGACACCTGACGCAGTCAATCAAGTTCCTCAAGATTGTTTAAAAAAATACACAGGCAGGTGTGCTGAAGCAGGTTGGAAAAAAAACTTTGCAGGTTAGTGGATCCCCAGGAGCAGGTTTAAAGACCTCTGCTCTAGAGGAGACACATGTGAAACAGGAGACTGTTATTGCTCTTTATTTTATCTCATTGCTGTCTAGGAGATTGCTTGAGATGTTAAGGAGACCTCATTTGTCATTTGTCTTACGAGATGCTTGGGTAATATGGTCTCAGGACGATTAGATAAGAAATATTGAAGAATCAGGCTTTTCAGTGCAGAACAGTTTGAGACGTTGCGATATATGGAGGAGAAATAGTTGTGTTTATATTAGACTGATCTATGCAGATTTTCAAATCAATGCAAAATTTGCACACAGACTGAGACATTGCAAGAGCATGGGGTTTGAAACAAGAAAAGAGCTAGAGCAGTGAAAATTCCAATCAACATAAAATGTTAGGAAACTGCCTGGAAGAGGATGTGTATCTCTACTCTTCAAGGACCACAGCTGGAGAACTGCAGGAAAGTCTCAGGGTCAGAAAATCTTTTTAAAAATAGTCCAACAGCCCCCTATATCAGCATATGTTGTTCGAGAGGGTGTAGGAAAAATTCTCCTCGCTCATTCAAATACAATCTCCAGCATGTTCAGTTGTCAGACAGGACTGGGACTGCAAATGGGACTGGCTTCTACGATCAGATGAAACTAAAAAAATAGTTTTTTAGTCACAGAGCACAAAATGAAGCTTTGCCATGGCTGTCCCAGTACTCTGACCTGAACCCTGAGTGAGGTGAACTAAAGAGAAGCTCCACCAAACATGGAGCTGGTAATCTTTTTTTTCAACTTTTAATTAGTTTTGGAAGTCCCCGTCCACTGCGGCTGTCACAAACAGCTGGAGCTGCCAGCTAAAGACTGCGTTTGGCACTCCAGCTGTCTATGTACTCTGTGTTTGGTGTCTGTTTTCATACCTGGACTCCATTCCCCAGAATGCACCTCTCCTTCACAACTGTTCCGAATTAGGTTCAATGATTCAATCAGTACCACCTGTATATATACCAGTCTGTTTGTTTGTCTAGTCGTGGTTCATTTACACTTTTGCCATTCGTGGTCCTGTATTTGTTTGTGTCTCTGTTTCTCTGTTTGGATTTACTTGCTGCCAACTTCTGCTTCTCCACAGACCTTTCACCTTTCACCTTTTACATGGTAATCAAACCTTTGCATTGGATACAAACTATTCTTTATCTCAGCCTACGTTGTGCATGTTTGCTGGTGATTGACTATGTTTGAATATTGACCACAAGCTTTAATAAACCCATGTTCGCATTTGAACCCGAACGCCTACTCTTCTCATTCGTGACAGGCTGCCAATACTAATACTAAGACTAGACATGCAAACGCTTCTCATCTGATAGCAGACCAATGACAGGGATGCGTGTTTTGAAAGAGGACAGTTAACTTAGCATATAGGATGTATTTTAAATGGCTGGTAGTCCTCAAATATCATTTTAGTTCTGTCTCGTTTTGTCAACAAAGACATGGCATAACTTCTGTTATAGCTGTTATCATCAGATATATTTTTATCCCATCAACGTCTCGTCTTAGTCACAGGAAAAAGGTTTGTTGAGGAATATTCATCATCTTTGAAAGCAATTCATTTATTTAAACAATATTACATGCCCTCACAGTAGTGCTTACAGTGTAGTATTCTAGAGCGCATTTAACAATCACACAAAGTGGTTGAAATTATAAAACTGACTATTTACATTATTCTTACTGATGTGATGCACCTATGTCTGCAAATGGATAGATTTTAATTGAATGTTTTTCTCTTTTTAGGCCACTGATGAAGAACAGGCAGTGACTGGGATGAAAGGCTGGTCCATCAAAAGAAAAACCCTTGAACTGATGCAACAGTGGCTTTAAGGAAAGACAATGCCCTGGATAATGTAAAAGATGTCACATGCCTTTGCTGTGCTGATCGTGCTCCTTCGTATGCTAAAGAGATTGTGAAAATCGACAGTGATGCGTGATCAGTATTCATGGACTATGAAACAAACTGTTATTAGCTTGTTCTGTGTTGTTTAGTAGAAATTGAGTTTACCCTCACATTTATGCACATGCTCACGTTCTTTCACATATGCTTCTGTTAAATGTTATTATATCAGTGTTAATATTATGGTTTATTTGTGTCATGCCAGAATAGTTTGTAAAGAACTTAACTATTAACTAATTGTACAATTTTTTTGTTAAAGTGTTTTTATATATTTTATACAAAATATAAAATTGACCAAAAAAGCTACATTTGTTCTTAAATTATATTTAACAAACGTTCAGTGCTAAATTTATAAACTCTGCAGCTGTAAATGCCATACTTTTCTGCATTTCCTTCTTCTAACATTCATGGTACTTCCCTGATAGCACACGTACATCTAGGAGACTACTGTACTATTTGACATCTGCGTTTACATCTGCAAGACGTGTTATTTACTGTAGGTTGTTTTCTTATCTGCAATGCGTCTCCTTTTAGATGTCAAACAGACGTCTATTTGATGTCTTGAAGATGTTTATGATGAATGAATGTAAAACTGACATCTGAGAGACGTCTGCCAGATGTTTGTAAACAGCAGATGTTTTCCAGCTCAAGAGATCTTTAACAGACATCTTACCAAAATAACCCAAATTGGGTTGTTTTTAACCCAGCAGTTTTGGTTGTTCAGATGGAAAATGTTTGAGTTTGTATTGAAGGGTCTGACTTTTTAAAGCAATGCAATGAACATATTTAGAGGAAACATGAGATCACTGCGTCTTTTCAGAAGAACAATCTGAGAAGCACGAGACCGTAATTGCTCTTTATTTACTCTCGTCGCTGTCTACGAGAATGGATTGAGATGTTGAGGAGATCTCATTGCTATTTTTTCTTTCCTCTGGGATGTCCAGTCATCGCTACACCCCCGTGTTTACCGTGTGGTGTAGACTGAGACTGAAGCGCTTCTCCCCACTCAAAGCTTCACGCTCGCATTCATCCAGTGGTTGGTGTGGGATCCGCGCGCGTCCTTCTCCCGCAGCATCAGCATCATCCTCCTCATCAGCAGCGCTCGTCATGGAAACCCGTCTTCCTCATTCAGTGATGTGATGCGCGCTCGCCGTTTGTCATCATCAGTGTCGGCGGTGGCGGACGGAGCGGGCGGACGGCAGCGGATTCTTCTCTAGAGGATGTACCGTGTTACCGGAGGGAAACGGCGGAGACTCTTTCCGGGGGCCCTTCCGTGAGAAGCGAACGAGGACGGAGCGGATAGACGCGGATTTTTGACTCGATCTGTGCGGTGAGTGAATCTGACACCAACGCTGACATGCTAAACATGCGCCAAAATGAATGACACACGCATGTATGCGCGGGAAAGCGCTGTCAAACACGCATGTAAATTTCTGCTGCATCGGGTCTGACGCATTTTGCAGTTGTCTGTGAGCCAGGGGCCAAAGCTGGAGCTCCATTCAGTCTCGGTGCTTAAGTTATTCGTTTAGTTCGCTTTTATTTATTTCTTTTAGCTCTCAGATTTATGCGAGATTTGCATGGGGCATCTTCAATGACATTTGTTTTTTGCAAGGCTGTTTGTTCTTTAATGATATGTTAAAGTTGTTTCATTCCATTAATTGACTTTGTATGCACGTCAGTTGGCGCACATCTCAGGCATTATGGCACTATATTTAGGGAAATATGAATACTTAGAGTCTTTTTTGTCTGTAGTTTGTCTGAAATGCATTACGGTTAACTGCCTGTGTAGTTACTGTACCAGATGCTAAGATGTTGATTGACATGGTGTGACAAACTGTCAGTTTATGTTAAGATATTTAGGATTTTGACACACAATATTACCTCTAATACACAATTGCTTTGGCTTCTTTGCTTTTCATGTATTTTCACAGAGTTAGTGACATTTAATTGAGCGTATTCATATCTATTTGTCCACTTTCAAGATATAGATGTGTCATAGGCGCTGATTGTACGTGAACTGACCCTTAAAAAATGGCCTTGGCTTACGTTTCCAGGTTCTTTCAGACATGTATATGTTTTACTTGAATGAAAATTGACTTTTTGCATATTTATATGTAGACTGTCTAGCTGTAGGTGTTTAGTATTTGCCTGCATTGTCTGAAACGCATCATTAACTCTTTAAGTTAATTGTCTACGGAGATACCGTAAGAGAGACTGTTGTCATGGTATCACGGTAAACAGACAGTTCCTTTCATAAGATGTTAATTAACTTATTTTGTTGATACTGTAACTGTAAGAGATACTGATATTTGGTTGTCATGGTATCAAGCTAAACATTTCCTTTGAGAAGGCATTCAGTGCATGGCAAGAAATTGCTTGTTTAAGGTTCTTAAAGGGTAGCTCACCCAAAAACCAAACACTGTCATCATTTACAGCACTCGCACTCAGACCTTTTTTGGTGGACAACAAAGAATTGTTATGCCACAATGCCCATCTGGAGTGACAACATCTGTTAAGCTCCAAAAAAGTATAAAAGCAGCCATCATCATAAACACTCAAAATACTGAGGCCTAAATCTAAGATTTATGTATTTGAATAACGTTAAAATGTTCACTTGTTTGGATTGTGCTATTATATCATTTACAAACTAATGTTATGTGATGCATATTGTTCAGTCATGATATTTCTGTTGCAGCTAATGAACTGAACGTGTTTTAAATACAACAAAGTTGTATCTTCAGTGTATCAATAATAAATCCAATCCATTATAGTGCTCTTATGCCAGAGAAACCAGCAGGCATCTTGAAAATGTTGTCTTTGAACGTTTTTGTCAGTTTTGGAAGATTTTAAACCAAGCAGTTCATTCACAAATTCTTACGACCTAACTTCCGCTGTGGAAATACAAAGAGTAGAGTAGATGAAAGAAATGAGGGCCATTGTTGAACGGAGGCGATGCCACAAGTACAGCCTGATCTCACAACAATTCATACATATTTTACAAGGTTTTTTTCTATATCGTATGTATTTTACGAGTTGCCGAATTTCTATGAAGTCGTACAAATGACCTACACCTAACCCTGCCTCTAAACCTACCCGTCACTGGGGTTTAGACAAATCGTCAAAAATCGTACGAGTGAGGTCATACAAATGTGTACGAACCTAGTAAAATTTGTACAAACTAGTCGTGAGACTGTGTTGCACAAATATGCTAAATAGACCCCACCTCATTTAAAACTTGATTTATACTACATTGGGTCCCAAAATGGCGCACCTGAATCGCCTTCAATTTCAGTCTATTATGTTGAAAAATACTCATTTTGTTTAGTTTTTTTAAGTTCGGTAGGCTATATGAGATTAGGGTGAGCAAATAACGACATATAAATAAAAAAACAATTTTTGGAACCATCCCTTTAAGCCATCATTACAGGTCTAGTCCTATTCTCTCGATCTCACAGACAAACAGAGCAATTTAGTCTCGTTTAAAAACAGAATTCCAGACCTGTGTTTTAACTTGCCTTCAGGGCGTCTTTTACTGCTGGTTGAAGCTCGAGAGGCTCATCCGCTGATAGATTCTCTTTTTGTCACTAAACTGTAAGCAAAAAGCAGTCAGCGATTGATCGCGGCTGCCTGATTTAACACATATTTAGGGCTTTTCTCCCCCCAGATGTTCCATCCTGGTGCTGGCGGGGCTCCAGTTGGCCCGGTGCGCGGCTGGGATTGGTTCTCTCCGCAGGTTTCTGACGGGGTGACCGGCCGCGGTTGGACGAGACCTTCCTTAATTAAAAGCCCGTTGTATCTGCGGGGGGTTTTGATTGATTGCGCTTTTGGGTGTTGTGGCAATTCTAAAGACCACGCGGAGGGTGTCGCTCAGCTCTGGGAAGGGCTTGCGAGAATACATCAGCATTTAAAACATACACTGCGGTTCGTCTCAATTAGCGGAAGCGCGGTGGGTCATCGGCGCAGTTTAGATGAAGACGGCCTCGGATCTGAGCACCGGTGTCTCTCCGCCACACAACCATTAGACGACAGGCGCTTTTAATGAAACACTTTAAATGTGTGATGTCAACAGGGATTTATGCTTTGGCTGTGATGCAGGATATGCCTCACACAGTGCGATCAGCATCCGAAAGGAACCTTTTACACACCTGCCAAAGTCATGCGGATGGAGAAATGTGCTACAGTAGCTATGAAGAAGCATTACTTTATTTTGCTTTTTGCTTTAAAAGATGTTTTGTGCTGTTGACTTGGAGTTACTTGTATAGTAGTATTCACTCAGTAAAGCTGCATGTTAGATACAACTACTCAGTAATAATGTAAAATATTATTATCATTTAAAATAGCTGTTTTACATGTAATATGATTTACTCCTGGTTGAATTTTCAGCATCACTAGCCTACTCCAGTCAAAAATCATTCTAATATGCTGATTAGCTGCTCAAGAAACATTTCTGATTCTTATCGATGCTAAACACAGTTAAACCTTAATACATTTTTTCTTCCTGCTATGAAGGAAAGTTCAGAAGGTCAGCATTTGCATGAAATCATTTGTAACATTTGTGTAACGTCTTTTCTGTTACATTTGACCAGTTTAATGCATCTTTGCTGAACAAAATGATTAGTTTCTTTCAAAAACAACAACCTTCAACCTGCTGCCTTTTCATTTTTAGATAAACCCTTGATGATAACCCATCCACTTTGGTTAGAAGATGTGCTTTCTTCAGTAGATGGTTTGAGTCGGTGAAGGTCAGACTGTCATCTTACAGTTCAGTTTAAGTCATATACAATGTTGCCAACTGGCTAGTAGCTGTTTAATGTATTTACCAAGGCCAGTTTTTACTCCAGTTGGCAAGTGTTCATTTGGACATTGTGTTCAATGCTTTGAAATGAACAGCACACCAGTGTTAAATTAATGCTTTAAAAGATGACATTGCTGTCAGTACGTATTGCATTGTTTGAACGCAGCTGCATTACTGAAAAAAAAAAAAAACATTCTCGAATGTCACTGCGCCAATGATTAAAAAAAAAATTTGGTGTGTGTTTAAAGGAATAGTTCACACAAAAATAAACATTTGTGGAGAGTGTACTTGTCCTCAGGTCATTCAAGATATATAAGTTTGTCCACATGTCACAAATCCAGTCCATCGGCCCATGGCTTGAGAAGCCAAAAGTTGCACGATTCTATCCACCATCAAGATATTTTGGCTAAAATGTGTTTTTTTTCTATTTTAATGCAGTGAAATGGTATGGACAATATTTTGGCCTTAATTCTGGATTTTGTTTCTTACAAACACACAGCTTTTCACTTCTCAAGATGTTAACGGATGGACTAGAGTGGTGTGGATTATTATGATTAGCTGTTTGGCACCTATTCATTGTACGGGTCACTAAGGACACACTTAATATTTGAATAGCACCGTGGGGTGCTTGCTGATGTTTCAAATCCTGATGTGTAAAATCAAACCTGGAAGTGTCAGCGTTCACTGTTTTCAGGGCTTATTGTCATTCCGCTTATATAAAGGAAAGCAGAAAACTGGATTTGAATTCGATGCAACAGGGAGAAAAATCAATGCAGGCATATAAAGCAGTTTGAAGCTCTGAACTGGATGCATAACGTCATCTGTTTCTCTGGAGGTGAGGTTGTTTTGACACATGCAAGACAACTGAGATACAATGAAAGTTTGTCTCGCGCAGATCACACAGGAGTGCAATAAGCCTCGGTTTTATAAGCTTTTTCTTCTTGAGTGGCTTTTTGTCCTTAATAAAGCATCTACATAAGGTGATGTGTTTTTAATGAAGCTTTATGGTTGTCGTTTAGCATGCAAATGTAAAATCCAGTAAAGCTCCTTTGCTCTCACAGTTACAAGCCTGCCGATGCGCGTCTTGTGTTGAGGAAAGAAGCATTAATCTGCTGTCCAATCAGACAGACCTCGCATAGAATATTTTATTATCGTGACAACAGTCACATGCGACACATTTTCTTTGTTCACCAAAGGACCTGAGAGGAACACCGCTGTAAAGTGGCTTCAATGGGGATGTATAGACCGTACCTGCTGTGATTGTCAGGTGAAATGAATGACCTCATAAGTGTCAGGAGTGATTGATTATTTACATCAGAGAAATGGAGCGTTAAATGGTGGAGTAACAGGGTCTTTTGTGTTGGCCAGTGCTCTGGTGGGGGGATTGTGGGTGTTCATTATATATCAATACACTGTGTATATATATATAGCTTTCCATTTTGTGTACAATAAACACATATGTCCATTAAATTACATATATAAATTGCATTTAATATTTATTTAATTTTATTGATATAATTATAATATATTTACATGATAGTAATATTTCTTTAAGATATTTAAAATAGCTATTTATTTATTTCAGGTTTATTTCACAGGGACAATGCACATCAATAACACATTAATGTACAATGTGCCAAAATTAGCTAGAAGGCAATTCTGCATCTACAGTCCTTGGACTGATGGTAAAATCGTCACCCTAAAAATATGAATCAAAACATAACAAATACATGCTTCAAAATGTACACAATTCCAAAAAACATCCGCTAAAAATACCTATAGGACCAACAGATCAATTTGACATCAATACCAGTAAAACACATACACAATTCAACTTTCAGACAAAATAACCAATGTATCACTAATCCATAATATCAATATGCAGGCAAAGACAATAGATTATTGAAAGTGCATTGAAGTCGCAAGCTCTAATCTGAATCAATCTGTTTTCTATGTGATGTTTTGGGCAGCTGTTGGCCTTTGCTGATGGTCCAAAGTCAGGTTATGCTAGACTAGATGTAGTTCGATAAACATGCTCCACTTATACAGCGAGTCTATTTGGAGCGTCGTCTCAATACTCAAAGTGACACCATGCCAAGACCAGGAACTGATGCGGCTAATTGGAAGATTTACCAACGGTGGCAAGAAGACTCGGGCAAAATGTCTGTTTGTAACCTTTGTGGAGGCACAAACAAACGCTATTAGAAGTGAAAATGCTAAGATAACCATTGGCGTAGTAGTACATTAATAGCCGAGGAGCCTTCGAGCGGTTACTTTCACATTCATGCTTGTTTTAAGACATTTCTCCACAGGCTATTCTCACTTAACTCAATATATGCAAAGTTATTTTAATAATAACAGAAACCCTTGGGTGCTAAGTACGCTACTTTATTAAAGACTGAACATTTGATCCACAATAACTAAATTATATATTTGACTCAATGTATCCACATTTGTGTAAGTTTATGTCTTTATTTATTGCACAAATATAATTTCATCCAGATTCTTGACTACATAAAGACTTGATGCTAAAAATATGCAGATTTTTAAATTAATTTTTTTATTCTTGTACAGCTCGACACATGGCTATTTCCGAATCCTGAGCCCATAAAAAGCTCATAAAGGTGACTGAAAGCAGCTCTTTACCTTCGTAATGTGTATTTGTTGTCCTTGAGTGTGGATGTATTTTTAGAGAGGCCACTTTTACACCAGGGGGCTTTTGTAGAGAAAATGACAGTTATATTTCCCATCTAACAAACACTTTTACAGTAAAGCGGTTCAAGATAAAGAGAAATAAGATCTAACAGGAGGAACCAGGTATTTGTAGAGTCGTGCATGAGTGTTTATTTGTGTCATGTTCAGTAGATATACTGTACTCTGATTGGTAGATGGCAGATATTGGCAGATACTGTGCTGTAGTTTGTTTGTAGTCTGCGTTTAGCTTTTTACTTCTACCGATTGCATTTTGACTTCAAAGTTGTGTTATTTGTGAAGATTATTATGAACAGAGTGTGTAAGAATCATAACTTTTGTTGGTCACAGAGCTTATTTTCTGCAATAATCCAAAAGCCATTGGTAAATCATATTGGGTTTTTGTCAAATGAACCAGGGGGATGCTAACTTTTGGTCTGGCCCACAAAATTACATCAACACTGCAGCGCTATACTGTATAAGACCCTGATTTGTCGATGCCCGATATTGTTGTATAGCCAATCATAGTATCCATATTACTGTATGTATCCAGAATATAAGTCAAACTTTTTATCATTTAAACTAGTTAAATTTATGTTTCTTAACTTACAGTACACCTTAATGCAGGCAAACCACATTTGGATTCGTGCCTAGAGCACAAGTTAGGCTTGGTGTTTATATTAAATGTTGTTTATAATGAATGCCAGTTTCATTTATCTTTGTTTTTTACTTTTTAATTCCTTTTCTGTTCAGAATACCATTACATTTACATGATTTGTTATGGAGTGAGGGGAATTCAAATATATGTTAATGATTTTACGTTTGTAAAAGTTTAGCTTTATTTACCCCTATTTATCTCGATTCCTATGAGACTTATCTTTTTCTAAGCAATTTTTTTATTCTCAGATTTACTTGTTTTCTGTAAAAATGGGGAAATGAGATGGCTCTCAAATCGCAAATCACTGATATGAATTGAAATGTTAACGTTTAGCTTTCTCCAGGTATTGTAGACCCCCACGGCTTTGACCTTAGGTCAGTTCACTTAAGTTCTCATCGTATTCCTGGACTATTTGTCTCCATGACCACTGCCCATTGTAAAGCTCTTGTGCTTTAGGACATGTTCTGTCAGCCCTGATCTCTCATGCTGGTTCTCTTGAGCCCAGTCTGGCCTCTTCTGATATAAGCTATCGCTTTTGTGGCTTGTTCGGTAATAAGAACGTTTTGTGCGCACGAGGGACGGACACAACACTTAATTTACTATCATTTCCACGTGACAATCCACCTGAAGTTCCTCTCGGAGCAGCTTGTGTTAAAGCTGGTGGAGATTAGTCGCCGTTTCCATTCACAGAGCCGCGGTCCCACGTCACCATTCCCGTTCTAATTCAACTTCCTGATTATTTTAGTGTCTCGCAGCAGAATGAGAAAGAGCGACAGAGAGGGAGATAAGGAGAGAGCATGAGGAGAGACAAATGGAGAGCAGATTGTTAAAGTTTAATTGAATCCATCAGAGAAATGAAGGGAGCCGGTGGCGCATTTACAATAAAAGATTTGCATGTCTCCTGTGTTTGTCATGTTTGACAGCGATCGCGTCCCTGTGTTCATTTCCAGACAGAAGGACTGCCCGATAGCTTCCTGTTAGTGACCCGTGTGCCTCTGAACTCGTCCAATCAGACGGCAGAAGAGCGCATTCACCAACGCATTTGCATGAAAAAAAAAAGACGCACCCTCCTCAGGGGACGTTTAGTCCCCCCACAGCTACTAATGACGCCATTTCCCCGGTTAATTAATTAGTTTCCGAGCAGAAGCGATGCGGAGTGTGGTAGTACCAGATGTTTGTTCTATTTACTACTGCACAGTTGAAAACGGCAGCAGTCTGTTGGGGTGTTCCTAATTGTTTAATTGTGCCTTCAGCGATAAAGATGACAAATGTTTCTGTGAATGTCGGCCCCCTGGAAGGGCCCTTATCGCATTATGAAGACAAGCGCACCAGCAGGGCTAAAGTTAAAGCTCATTTGTTTGGCCCTGCTGCATTAACTGCACTAAAACATGCAAACTTTTTAAAGTTCAGCTGGGTGTAAAATGCCAGTGTTCAGGTCTGAAATACTATCTTACTTTTCCATTGTAAAGGGTTAGTTCACATTAAAATGTAAATTCTGAAATTAACCAAGATATCAAGATATGTTTGATGATATCAGAGAGCCATCTGTCCCATCTGTCCCTCCATAGACACCAATGCAACTGAAATGATCCCAGATCCAGAAACGTAATAAATACATCGGTAAAACAGGATGTGACATCAATGGCTCAACTGCAATTTTGCAACGCTAGAGTACTTTTTAGTCGCGCAAGAAAAGCAAAAATAACATAATTTACTCAACCATTCATCTCGATACAAATCAGATTATGATCATGTGCGTGCTTTCCCCCCGGACGTAAAAATGGCTGATTACGTCAAAAAGGTTAATGCTTTAAGATACTCTCTAAAATGATGAAAGGATGAAACAATGGTTAAGTAAATTATGTTATTTTTATTTTCTTTTTGCGCGAAGAAAGGATTCTTGTAGCGTTTTAAAAGAGGGACAGATATCTCTGATATCATCAAAAATATATTTTTTGTGATTCAAAGATGAGCTAAGTTTCTCATGGGTTTGGAACGACACGAGGGTGCGTAATTAATAACATACTTTTCATGTTTATGTGAACTAACCCTTTAAGTTTGAACTATACTGCAGGAATGACAAGTTAGCATTGTAGGATGTTTGCTACCATTTTTTAAATGTTTGAGAATGTTCAGAGAACGCTCAAAAGTGTCTCCAAAATCGAATGTTCCCTTAACATCTGCATAACCAAGAAAACATGTCTAGGCCACGTTCAAATAACGCTTTCATAACTTAACGAGAACGTTAGCAAATCATTCTTTGAGGATGTGTACATCGGCAGAATGTATCTGCAATAAATGGATGGCTCTCTTCAGATGTTATAGACCTTATTGGTCTGTTCACATAATGAGTCAAAAAGAGATCTGAAATTCCTTCCAGTTTATTAGTCTCAACTGAAACTGAAGGGGAAGTTGAGACCATTAGATTATAGTATACAGCCATTCTGTGCATGCATAGGGCAGATACTGTATGTTAAGGTTCTCTGTCCAATCACTATTGAATAAAGAGGTGTTGTACGGTGCTACATTTTATAATTGGAAAATTTCTGCTTCCTAGACAGAGACGAGCTCTAAAAAGCAGAGCGTGGAGCAGACAGAACAGCACCTGGGCCTTTGGTTTGCTTGAACAGCCGTGTTCCAGTACAGACCAAACGCCGCCAGATGAAATTCAAGTGCCTAAATCCCTCTGAGAAGTACTTCTTTCCCTAATATTTACATTTAAATGCATTCGTTTGTTAGATAGCGGCTTGCTGTTGGTGCATACAGCAAGAATGTGCCGTGGATGCAGTTTAACACGAGTAAATTCATGCCTGGCAGTGCCAAAGAGCTAAACGTTCGGGAGAATCCAGCAGACTTCGCTATAAAAAGCCAATCTGGGATTTAACAGCGTTCTTTGTGTCTCATTGTCCTGGAAGGAACAGTGCCGTGAGATAAAGAGCACAATGAAGGATCCTGCTAGGTTAGAAGAATGCTAGTCAGCAGCACAATGTAAAGGCTATATTAACGCGGGAGGAATTGTCATGAGATACTATTTCTTAAGAAATCCTTATAGGATCACGGGGAAGAAATAATTTGTGGGTCTTGTAAGTTTTTGTAAATTAATGTGTGTTCGCTATATAGACTTTATTATGTTTGCACAGATTGACGAGATCTGAACAGGTCTGGGTGTTCTGTATGTATAGTTTACTTAAAAAAAAGAATTGATAATTTTAGTTTATATATCAGTGTGATGAACTGAAGCCTGGTTTTGCCATGATTTTATCAATGCTTGTCATTATTGAGTGACAGATTGTGCATTATGACCCCACTTAAAAGTCATAATGTAATGCAGATGTGTTTGTGTGACCATACTGTTGCTCAGCTTTTTTTAATTCATTTCTCTCTCACATGTAGAAATAGATTTATAAATAGATTCTAATGAATCAGTTCATTCAAATGTTTTAACCAGTTAAAAACAGCACAGAGATTTGTGTCCCTGCACAGATTATAGCATGACATTTTGAATGTGCCTTATTTTATATATATTATTGTATTATGTGAAATAGCTTGCAGTAATTTAGCAAAAATAATTTATTCAATAAAATGTATATCTACAAACCGGATTCCAAAAAAGTTGGGACACTAAACAAATTGTGAATAAAAACTGAATGCAATGATGTGGAGAT
>JAUMHG010000072.1:14738381-14754799 GCA_032359395.1 Enteromius anoplus
CTGAAGATGAAAAGATTATACTCTTGGGTATCGAAATTTGGCACCGAACGAAAATGATTTTTTCGATACTCGATAGTATCGAGACGATTCGGTCGGTGCTTAAAAATATCGAACTCGATACCCAGCCCTACCCATAAATCACAAAAACCCAACATGTGTATGTGAATGAGGTGCAGGTGTGGATGTGATCAGTCCCAGGGATGCAGCATGATGGGTAATGCAGTTCATGAGCCGGAGCACAGACCTAGCTGAAGTGCCCTCTAGTGGAAACAATGAGGGAATCCAGCTGGATATCATGACAATTACAACCTCAAGGGGTTAAATGAACTAATATTTGTGTATCCATTTTTTAAAAGGCCAAATATTCAAATGCAATATTTCTGAAAAATGCAACGTTCTCATATTACTGATCATGTTCCTGTACTTACGTTAGTAAAAAAATAATTAATTGTAGAACTGACCAAGAATCAATATTAGACACAAACCAAAAATTAAAAAAACTTAATTTCAAGATATTTATTATTATTTTATCAAGCATGACACATTATGAAAGATGAGAAAATATAAATGGTTTTTGGACATTTATATTCATGCCATCTAAAACCTTTAAAAAAAACGGCAGCTTTCCAACTCTTTTGAGATAGAGGTAAGGATGCACAAACCCTGACATGAGTCGAAGGCAGAAACAAATGGACCAGGACAAAATAAACTTCTCCCAATCGATAAAATAATAAAGCAGGAGAGACAGAGCTAAAGGACCATACGTCACCACTGAACATACCAGCACCATCAGAATGATCCAGAAAGCTTTGAGTTTATCCCGGTTAACTTTTCTTCTTGATGTCATCACCAGGTCCAGGCCGCAGCAGAGCCTTCAAGACCATTAAACAAGTGTATAGTTTTATGCTAAAAAAAATAAGAACTTCTGGCAAAATAAATTGATAAAATCAAATGATATTCATTGTCCCTAATATGCTTGAACAGATGATCATTACCCAACCGATGATGGATATGATGATCCTGTATTTCATGGGTTTGAACTTTAGGTAGGTCACGGGATGGAGAACTCCTAAGTATCGCTCCACACAGATGCACCTCTGAAACAGAGGATGACCGACTATCAGCACCAGTCCGAGAAAGATCACCCCAAGTTCACATTTAGTGCAGTGAAAGTAATGATGTGGAATAACAAAAATGTAGCAACTGCAGAAGATGATCTCAGCAAGTGTCGTATTGAAAACAAAGATTTCGGTCGACTGTCCTTGAATCATTTCCTTCACGCTCAGCCACAGGATATAACAGTTTGCTGAAAGGCCAAGAATGATATTGACGCTAAATGAGATGACAATAAAATAGGATGACAGAAGGTTACATGTCTTGAAGTTCACGGAGAGTATGGATGGTATGCATGTTGAACTGTTTGTCGCCTCCCACATGCTTGATCTTTTGAACTCTATCAGCTTTCCAGTGTTTTATTTTAGGTGCCAGCTTGACTACAGCTATGTCGTGTGAAAGTCTGCGATGGTTTGTTTCAAATGCTGCAGAACTGCATTACAGGTTTGATTTGATTTGATTTTTGAGTTTTTGTGTAGTTGAGCTGTTTTGCATTAATGGAATATTCAAATTATGTTTTTTTTGTTTGAAATGTCTATGATTTATTGTTCTTTTTTACAACCACAGTATTTGCCATGTTGAAAGTCACTGGTCAATTTCACAGTGAAATTGTAGAAATTGTTATTCCTCAAATTGTAAGTCGCTTTGGATAAAGTGAATAAATGTACACTGTCGAATGGAACTACATGACATGCAAAAACTTTGACATGCCATGTCGCACCGCATCCAGTATAGACAGCAGAATAGGTTCTATTGTATTTTGTTACGAAGATGCTAGGGAGAGGAAGCTGAATTTCTCTATCGTTCTGCAGCTGGTTACCATTCGAACATTCTCCTCCCAAAATTTGTTTAGTTAATCATCATTAGAACATATTCTGCTGTCTATACTGTATGTGGCCAAGAAGAGAACTGTAATAATAAATCCGTTGGTCTGTGTTAAATAGCAGGCGATCTATCGCTGGAATGAGTTATCATGAGCACTCGTTGTTGCTGTTATAAGTTCTCTTCACACAGACGATCAAGTGCTTCGTTCTGTTAAAAGCACAAAAAAAATTATGTGTCCTTGGTTTTTATATACAATCACTTTAATGAACACCGCTTTGGTTTTAATTAGAAAAAAAAAAAAAAAAACTACAAGGATGGATTTGTCACCAGTCGCGCCTCTGTGGCACTCTCTGGCTTACAGCAGCGGGAACCTTCACCAGTGTCACGCCCAGCTGGAGCTGCCAGCCAAAGACTGCTATTGGCTCTCCAGCTTTCATGAACTCAATGTGTTTCATGTCTTTTTTCCCCATGGCTTAATTATCTGTGATCTAATGTGTTGTCTTAGTTACTAATGTGTTCTCCGCCCCTTTGTCATTGTCACGTGTATAAATGCCCCGGAAGTCAATGTGTTAGTGGTTGGCCAATGTTGAATGTACCCTGTGTTTTCTCCCTGTGTCCAGCCACCCGTGTTTACCGTGTTTCCTTTGTTCCTCGTTTTCGACCTCGCCTGTACCTGGATTTACGACTTTGTTTTGCCCTTCTGGATAATGTTAGCTCCTCGTTCGACCCTTGCTATGTGTACTGGATTATTCTACTGTGTTCGCCTTTGACATGCCCGATTGCCGTTGCTCCGACCCAGCTTTTGTTTACTCTGTGTGAGAATAAAACTGTCTGCGTGTGAATCCGAATGTCTCTCGCCTCATCCGTGACAACCAGAGTATTAATGTTTCTGCCCGGACCTTTCTAACCTGCTCACCTGGGCTGATCACAACACCAGGTGTTTGGCATTTACTGCCCTATTTAAGCAGCATGCAGATGCTTGTCCTTCGCAAAGTCTTATTTACCTTGTGTTATAATTCTGAGCGTTTATCTTGTTGGATTTCCTAGTTTGATTTGGACTGTTTATTTGGACTCTGATACTCTCTGCCTGCCCTGACCTTCTCTGCCTGTTATTTGGATTATTGATCATTGCTGCCTGCCCTGAACATTCTGCCTGTCTACCGTTTACGATATTCTGCCTTGTCTCTGTTGATTCTGTCTGCCTGTGTACTGACCTACGCCTGTCTGACTACTCTTATTATTAAAAGCTTGCAAATGGATTCCGATGACTGATTAGAAGCCTCAGAAATGCTTGGCAAAAGTTCTAGCGCTACCCTTTTGTTTGTCGAGTTCAGAAACTGTGTGATTTGAAACCTGTGAACACCTGCGTGTCAAAACAGATGTGTGTGTGTGTGTCATGTGTGACACCCATCCATCAGTCTGTCATTTGCATTCTTCATGCCGGTTGTTTCTGTCACATCCAATGTTTTGATAATTGACCATCTGAAGTGTATGCAAGATAGAAAGCAGACAACATTTTCCATGATGGTAGTAGTGTGTGTCAGTCAACATGCTGTCTGCTTAGGACTCTTATATCACCAGATATGGACTGGTGATCATCAAAATTTACGTTGAATGATGTTTATACAATTACTTGATTGTTTATTTTTATATAATAATATGCATGCGGTAATTCAATCTAAAACAACTGGAAAATGCTTTTTTAATGCCTCAAATGCGAACTATACATCAGATTAGTTTCTTCCTTAAAAAAAAAAAAAAAAGCGTACACACATTCATAAAACTAAAGTAAAGCAAAATCTCTAAGGATAGCATGTCAAAAGAAAAGCACACATCTTAAGCACACTAAAATGTAATTGTGATTAGAAATTTGATTAATTGTGCAGCTGTTACGAAGCGGACTGGAGGCAGATGGTAAGTAAAAGCAGTTTTTTATTATGACAATAAGTTCCGATGACAAACCGGATATGCATTGGAAAGGAGTGAGTCCAGTGGTGGCTTGACGGAGAGAGTTCTGGGCATACTTGGCCCAGACCAGATACTGGTTCCATGTGTTTTGGTGGCCGTGGCAGAAGGTACGGAGGAACCGCCCCACTTCCTGGATCTTACGCTCAGTTTGCCCGTTGGTCTGGGGGTGATAGCCAGAGGAAAGGTTGACGGCCACACCTAGGAGCTTGAAGGAGGATTTCCAAACCCTGGGTGAACTGTGTCCCTCTGTCGGACACGATGTCTTCAGGCAATCCAAAGGATCGGCAGACATGTTTGAAGAGCAAGGATGCTGTTTGCCATGCTGTGGGAAGACCTTTGAGAGGTATTAGTTGGCAGAATTTGGAGAATCTATCGACAATGACGAAAACACAGGTATTACCTTCCGAAGGTGGGAGATCGGTAATAAAATCAACTCCTAGGTGTGACCAGGGGCGGTTAGGCACGGGAAGTGGATGGAGTTTTCCTGCTGGTAGATGACGCGGATTCTTTGCCATAGCACATTCCCGACACCCTCTCACATACCTCTGCACATCGTTGTCAATCCCAGGTTCTGTTGGTCCCAGGATGCCCAGTGCCCACTGAAGTATGAACGGAGTGAATTAGGGGAATGCGTTCTTGAGGCGGAATAAAGCGACGGTTTGGAGGACTTTCTGGAGGAGCATCTGGAGCGGGCTCGTTGGTGGCTGGAGGGGTCACCAATTAGATGGGATTCACGAAGATACATTCTGGGAGTATAGTTTCAGGACTTTCTGGTTGTTGAGTCAGGAGAGAGCATCAGCTCAAACATTTTTAGCACCTGGTCTGTAGGAGATGGAGAATTTAAATCTTGTGAAGAATAAAGCCCAGCGGGCTTGTCTGGGGTTCAATCTTTTAGCCTCACAGAGATATTGAAGGTTTTTGTGGTCTGTGATTACCTGGAATGGCTGAAGAGACCCCTCCAGCCAATGCCGCCACTCCTCCAAAGCCGGCTTGATGGCCAACAACTCCCTGTTTCCGATGTCATAATTCCTCTCGACTGCAGTGAGTTTCTTGGAGAAGTAGGCACAAGGTCGGAGTTGAGGTGGATTCCCCTGCTGCTGCGACAACACGGCTCCTACGCCGGTGGTGGAAGCATCCACTTCGACGTTCAGCTTCGGGACTCCAGGTCAGGCATTTAGGTTTTGCCTTAAGCAAGGAAGTTAAATGGCAGGTAATGAGACTATAGTTTTTTATAAATCGCCGATAAAAATTGGCAGAGCCAAGGAACCTCTGGAGCTCTTTAAATGTGGAGGGCTTTGGCCATTCGGTGATGGCTTCCACTTTACTGTTATCCATCTGTTACTCCGGTGTGATCATTGTTGTAGCCTAGGAATTGCACAGAGGGCTGGTAAAAGGAACATTTCTCTGCTTTCAAGAAGAGGTTATGCTCACTGTCGCTGGAGGACCTGTTTGACTTGTTGGCGGTGTTCTTGAATGGAGGAGGAGTATATTAGGATTTTGTCAATGCAGGTAACTGGTGCAGGTCGTCCCGGAAGATCTTGTGCATGAAATTTTGAAAAAAAAAATTCATTGACTCATTCGTTGACTTAGCCATACGGCATAACCAAATATTCATAGTGGCCAGTGGGGGTAATGAAAGCCGTCTTCCACTCATCCCCGTCACAAATTTGAATAAGATTTACGCACTGCGTAAGTCTAGTTTGGTGAAAATCTTAGCCGCACTTAACTTCTCTAGGGCTGCGGGGACCAGTGGAAGAGGATACTTAAAATGGGACTGTAACTTTATTAAGAGGTCTGTAATCTATTCAGGGGCGGAGAACTCCATCGGGAGCAGGTCTATAGCACAGTCCCATGGTCGATGACGTGGTAGGCGGGCAGCTCTCTTGGGGCAGAATACATCATGGTACTCCTTATAGCACGGTGGTATCTCCCCAGATTGATTCTCCAGGGGGCTTTCTATGGAGGTAGAACACAGAGATAGCGGTTTAGAAGTGTGAAGAGGTAACTGAGGAAAACAGTTGGGCCAGCAGTTAGGACCCCATTTGAGAATTTCTCCTGTGCCCCAAGAGAGGATGGGCTCGTGCCTCGCCAGCCACGGGCGCCCAAGGACCACGTCGATGGAGCCCTCCAGAACCAGTAGCTAAATTCCCTTCTTGTGACACTGACCCATTTGCAGATGGATGGGTTCCGTTTGATGGGAGACACTATTCTTCTCGAGAGCGGTTAGCCAGTCACTGATTGAATTTGATATATTACTTTGAGACGCAAGGTTTTGACTCGGAGCTGTTGCCAATATCCAATCTTAGAAGCATCAGAGGAATACATACTTGGGTAAGTGGTGAATGTTATAGAGCACTGCAGCAAGAACCCCTTGCAATCCCCCGCCACGCCAGAGAAGGGTGCCGGTCGAACCATGGGACAAACGACAGCAGGTAGCGAAGAAACGGCATTTCCTTCCGGGTTCGCTGCAGTAGATGATGGCGGAGCGGGTGCCTGAGGAGGTGACTGTGGTTGTTGTGTAGCAAGGAGAACTCGGCGAAGTCCGTCCACCAATTCCTGAAAGGGATCGGGAGAACTCATTATCATCGGTTATGGTCCGAGCTTCTGTTACGAAGCGGACTGGAGGCAGTTGGTAAGTAAAAGCATTGTTGTTTATTATGACAATGAGTTCAAAGCAGATGAAGCAACAGGAGATAATGCAGATGAGTAAACACTTTGTAGACACAATATTGAACAGATAAACTTGGTTGTTGATACTGTATTCTTGCACACAAGTGGAGACGAGGAATCACAGGACACATACTCAGGGGAAAACGATGACAACCACAACCACACACCACAACGGAGGAATCCTAGGAAGCCTGGAGACACGGAGGGAATCCTTGGGAGCCTGGAGACACAGAGGAGATCTAGTAGACAATGAATAGAGGTAAGTTCGCTGGTAAGTATTTGCTAAAATCCACAGAGAGACAGTTCTAGAAGTCCACTTCTTGGGAACAAGCTCGGACAAAGACTGTGAAGTGGTGTGTGGTTATATGTGGTGTGCTGATGAGGTGATTAGTGGCGTCAGGTGGTAGTGGCAGGTTCTCAGTTTTCTGGTGATTGTGATCTGAGTAAGGGAGTGGCAGTGGAGCCTGACGTGGATGTAACAGCAGCCCTAATTTCAGTAACATAATATTGAACATTTACAATATAAAGATTTTACTGGTATTGACAATATAGTGCATTATTTATTTAGTCTTTAATATCGATATAAAAACACTAATTTTAAATTGTGTTTTTGATATAAACTACAAAAAATGGTGACTAGAACATTTATTTACAGATTAATTGGCTGGAAGTAATTTTTCATGTTAAAAAAGCAATGCATAGAGAAGTGGGATAAGATAACAAAATGAGTATTAATTGAAATGCAAATGAAGTTCCCTGATTGTAGTTGGAAGTTTTCAGTTCTGCACTAGCTGGCAATCTGAAAGGTTTCTTCAGTAAGCACTTTTTTTTCTTTCATCCATTAAGACAGGAAAAGTAAATCACTTTGGCTTGTGTGAAAGATGTCATCTTTGCTCTCTGCAGGGACTCAAGTCAATAGTCAAAGAGATTTCTTTGTGTGTGTGGAAAAAAAGAAAGAGAGACATCAAATCAGATAAACAAAGCTATAGGTAATGCAGACCTGACCATTGTTTCTTGTACCTCTATGAAAATTGTGGTTTTTATCTTGGTAAAGAAAAACACACTTTCACTCAAATTAAGCAAAATGGATTTATAGCGTTTTTGAACTATATACACCTATGATTGCTTTGGGATTAGTAAAATATGCCATAATTTACATTTTTGGGTGAACTATTTCTTTAAAATGTCGAAACTCAAAACATGCTGCATATACCTCTGTTACATTTAGCAGTTTTTGTGTCTGTTTTTCTTCATAACCCTCGCCTGCAACGTGTGCGGATGCGAAGCACGTGCAGAATGAATCGTGAAATTGAATCTCTGTGCTCGATCGACTCGAGGGGAACATGAGAACTGGAGAAGGTGTTTGGGAATTACACTGAGTCACAGCTGAACGTGGGCCGGAGCTGTAGTGAGCTTGTGTGTTTGAATTGCCCCAGAGAAACGCGCCTCCCTCCCCTGTAATTACACTTGTGATGGTGAGATGCCGTGTGTGTGGGTCGAACTTTAATAGTGAAGGTGTTGTTGGCAGAACCCAGCTGAGACATGCAATACGCGCTGAATATTTCATAGCATATTTTTCTCCTGCTTGCTGCTCAGAGGATGAAACCTCAGGAACACACGTCAGCAGAAATGCTGTAAATAGCCTTTCCTTTTAAGAGGACAATGAATACAGGGATTGCTTTAGTATTTATCATTTAATTAGGGTAATTTCCCAGGTGTAAACTTATAGAAAAGGACTATATGAGATCTTTTTTACCATCTCAGTATTTGCTGGTACTGTATTGAGTTGAAATGCAAAAGCTTCTGCTTCTTAAATGTTTCTCTTAAGATCATTCACCCCAGTCTCACATGCTTCATTTAGAAATTCAGAAGATTGAACTGTAATTTAATAGCATTATCATTATAACAAGATGTTAACTGATAGATTGGAGTGGTGTGGATTACTTGTGGATTGTCAGCTGGACTCTCATTCTGACGGCACCCATTCACTGCAGAGGATCCATTGGTAAGCCAGTCATTTAACGCTGCATTTTTTCTATATTTGACGAAGAAAAAAACTCTTTACATTGGATGGCCTGAGGGTGAGTGAAAATAATGCTGTGATACAAAAAAATACATATTTTTACTAAGCCATTTGGTTTGATTCTGTTTGAACAAGGAAATATTCTTTGATCCAAAATGAGACAATTCAAGTAAATTAGATTCTGTAGTGTATTGTTTGTATTTTGTCGGCTAGAGGCATATCTGATGTAAAAGAGGAGAAGAACGCTGCAACTGTAGCTTCATGAATGCGACACCATCATGAGGCAACAGTAATATTTTTCTAATGGCTGTTTGTTTGCAGTGAGATGGAGATATTTTCCTCACATTTTCTGCTAATGGAACATTTGAGCACTAGAGTTTGCATATATGTGTGTGTGAGTGTTCAATGGTGGGGCGTTAGTAGAAACTAGAAAGTTCTGGGCAGCAAATATATGTCCTCAATCTCACTATCAGATGAAAACGTCCTCGGAGAGCAGTCAGCCAAATGAATGATTTCCATCAAATACTTGCTTTCCTTTATCTCCAGCCTCCTAATGTAAGACATTCACTTACACACACAGGGGACGGAGGTTTGATTAACGTTTCTTATCATCCCTGTTGAGTTTTGGGAGATAAGTTATTCTAAACAGCATCGACTGCTTCCACTGTAAATAGTGAATATTCAGCAATATTTTTAATACATTTTTAATGATTTAATTGAGCTAAATTGCTCTGAAATACTTCTCTAATGTATTACTCAGTCTGGTCCTAGTTTTTAAAGGCAACATGAAGTCAAAATGTACGCTGTTTACTTTTATTAAATAATTCATCAATGCATGTCAATATAGAACATTTAAATAACCTTTTATATTCGAAAAGGTGACAAAAAAAACACAATAAGAAAACACAACAAAAAAAATAAGAACGATAACATTCAGAAAGCAAAAAGATGTTGGACATAACGGTACCTCTTTATTTTATATTAATACCTGTTCTAACATCTGTCTAATGATTTAAAAGTGAGCAGAAACATGTTGTATTTAAAGAATGCGGATTTGGTGATAGCGTTAATATGGGGCTTTGAATCGAATATAACACCATGATTTTTAACAGTACAAGATGTTTTAATAGGAGTACCAGCTTTCTTAAAAGAAAAGTTATTATGCATTTTACTAATGAGTGACAGGGATCAAACAATCTCGGTTTTATCCATCTTTAGTTAAATTTGAGGTTAGCCAATCTTTTATTTCATGTACATAAGTAGAGATTTTGTGAATTATAGAGTGGGCCTGAAATAAGGTAAATTTGAATATCTTCAGCATATAGTGGTTATAAAAGTCATGTTGATACAAGATTTGACACAGGGGTAGGATGTAAATAATGAATAACAGTGGGCCAAGAACAGATCCCTGGGGGACACCTTGCTTCAAATGGACAGTAGGGGATTGAAAATCCTGCCCTTAGATATAGAAATGTTTGTAAGAGAGAGCTGTTTCTGTGCTATGCAATAGACAAAAGCCAGATTGAAGGGATTAAAGTTTGTCAACTAGAAAAGGATGAAGCAGGGAGGCAGGAGTACTCTCCAAGAATTGCCCACTACACACTACATTTAGAATAATCAAAAGCAAGACAAAAATAGTGTTTGTTTTGTCTGATATGTTCTTAATGTGCAACAGCAAGTGCACAGCTTTCACATTTTCACCTCAGCTACAAAAGGCTGCCTATTTTTTAGCTTTTTCGAGATGAAAGGCTGTACAAAACCCAACATGGTCACAACACAAGGGCATGGACAAAAACACAAGAAAAGGTATTTTGGATACTATTAGACTAATCTGACGAATTACACACTTAACCGTGAAACATTATTTTAATGCTATGTTAGCTAGAATTACTCTCAGATGGGTTCGTCACTGTTTGAGGTACCCCTGAAACATTTCCGTTGTGGTCTGTGCTATTTGCAGCGCGTTCGTGTGTTTGTAGCGCCTCTCTCATTTCAAATGGTGAAAGCTGAGCATCACTCATTTGTGCGCGCCATCCACTGACATCCAGGGCGCCATTTCTTCCTGCGGGAGAGAAGACGACAGGGGAGAGATTTACAATTTAATTTTGTGGTGTTTATGTGTCAGACACTACAGAAGCGCAAGCGCCCAAGCTCTTTGAAATTGGTGGAGGAAGCGACGCGCCTCCCATTTTCAACGGGTTTTTAGATGCTTTATGTGAACTTACCCTTAAGAGAGTAAGTTACATTTAATGCTAAAGTATTGTTAATACTAATACAAAAACATTATTTTAGTGTGTTAGGGCAGAACGATGCAGCTCTGGTTAAACCGCTGGATGCTGGGTTGAAATGCAGCTGGATTTGGTCGTAGCTTCAACTGAAGGGCAAGGTCTCAGTAAAAGGGCAAGAGGTGTCCTTTTATTTAAGGGATGTACACATGTCTTTAGACAAATGTCAATGCAGTATTTTTTCAGAACTTGCGCTTGGATTATTATTCCATTCAACTTATTTGGCAACTGTAAATTTGACAAAGGCAAACTTTTTTCAAACATGTATTTTTTTTTTCTGCCTGCAATGGCAAATAGCATTTGTAGATGATGGTATGTTTTTCGATAATTGTAGAAAACACTTATCAGGCTGATTTCGTTGCCCCCCCAAAAAAACAAACAAAAAAAACTTGTCTGTCAATCATAATGGAAGAATAAACAAGTTAAGTTACAGCGTGTCCCCCAATGAGGCCGTAATATTTGTTCTGTGGGAGTCCCCCCACCTCCCGGCCCCATCAGAGGCCACATCAACTCTCGAGCACCCCTCTCACCTTTTCACCCCTGATCCATTTTCATGCATGTTTCATACTACAGTACTTTCATTACAGTACTTAAGTTCCTTTTTGTCCACTTTCTTTTGTAGTATAATTAAGTTTTAAATGTTAATAAATGTTAGTAAATGTAATAAAATTGACAGAATTTGAAAGCAACAAAGGACAAAACTTATATTGGATATTGGATAGGACATATGCTACAAATAATGCTTAATGAAGGTTTGTTCACAGATCAATTGAAAAAGGTTGTTTATTTTAACAATACTACAGTAAACATGATTTAACAATAATTTAATGTTTAAAATGTCTGTATGTATATCAGTATTTCTTTGCTCTGTGATTCCAAAAATCCCAAATCACAAAAATATATTTAAACTCATTTATTTCAAAACAAACTATGAAATATAACTATGAAGAGAAATTACAGAGCCAAGGATATACATTTGTTGGAAATCTTTTAATGATTTTAATGTAAGTATAAATATTTTAGTGTTTTTAAATTGCAAACTGACTAGTAGGAGGAGCTGTGAAAAATAACCAGTATAACCAGTATGATGAACTCAGCATGAATGAAATCACAAGAGAAAAATAATGTTTTCAGGCCAAAGTTCATGCATGCATCTGTGAATTTTTAGTGCTTTTAGTTTTAGTGCTTGTTTTGAAACATGTTATTAAACAGGACATTTAAAAGTTTTACAATTTTACTTCAGCTGCACATTTTAAAATCACAAAAACAAAGACACACTTTGTTAACACTTTTCAGATACAGGAGAGGCTGCACGAACCCTAACATGATCCCCGTACACATGCAAAAAGACCACCACACAAGAAACTTATTAAAATCTAAAATATAATAGAGCACAAGAGAGATAGTGACAGGGGCATACGTCAATACCAAAGACACCAGCACAATCTGAATAGTCCAGAAAGCTTTGACTTTTTCCCGGTTCATGCAATATCTCTTCTTGACATCATCACTTGGTCCAGAACGCCTCAGAGCCTTCAGGACCATCAAGCAGCTAAATACTTCCATGATTAGAAAAACAAAGTACTGTGGCATAAGTAATTCATACATGTCAATGAGTCCAAACCTAACTACTATGCTTGAGCAAATGATCAAAATCCATCCAATTATGGCTATGGCGATCCTATATTTAATGGGTTTGAGCTTCAGGAAGGTAACAGGATGGAGAACCCCTAAGTATCGCTCCAGACAGATGCAGGTTTGAAACAGAGGACGACCGACCAACAGAATCATTCCAAAACTGATTATTAGATATTTACAATTAGGACAATTAAAAAAGTACAGTTTGATTACAAATGGAAAGGAGAAATTGTAGATGACCTCAACAAGTGAAGTATTGAAAATGAAGACTTTGAGGGATTGTCCTTGGATCATTTCTTTCATGATCAGCCACAGGATGTAACAGTTCATTGGGACACCAAGAATCAGGTTAATGCTAAAAGAGAAGGTCACAAAATCGTACGGTAAATTGTGGCATTCGCTGGAATTCCTTGTAAAAATGGACGGCCGACATGTTGAAATGTTTGTCGCCTCTGACATGATCACACCTAGATATTTAGGAGTTGAATGAAAATCATTGAATGTGGAAACAAGTTCATTAGGACAGCATGAAGAGTTTTTATAAAGTATTGTTGTAAAGTATTTTTCGAATTTTCATTTAGACAAAAGCAAAAAGTGGCAAAACTCTACAAAATGGATAAAATTAAAGAAATGTAAACTGAAAATACAAAAAAAACCCAAAGCTAATTCTAAATATTAATGATGAATATTAATTTTTTTTTTAAATGAACAACAAAAAACATTTAAAATGAGTATGCTACCTCGCAAGGAGAACCGTGCTGGATGAACATTGGACTGAATGTAGTTTGCTTCAGATGTTGCAGGTCTACTTTATAGATTTAATTTGGTTATTCATGTGCATTCAAATTAAATATCAATGTGATAAATAACCTAAATGAGGAATCTAGCAAATGGTGTGTTGTGATGAAAAGTTCCATGCAAAATTTGCTGCGATATTGCTTGTGTTGTTATCATGGTGTTGCTAGACAGTTTTTAGTGATTGTGTGGCATACTACTCTTGTGGCCTGTTCTGTCTTTGTGTTAATCTACCGGACTCAATATCCCAGTGTGCACCTCTCCCCTCACAGCTGTTTGTCATCATGTTCTAATCACCCCTCCCAACTGTTCGTCATCTTGTACTAATCATCCCCTCATTATCCCGTGTATAAATACCAGTCTGTTTGTCTTACCCCTTTGCAAAGTTTTGTGATCCTATGTCCAGTTCCAAGCGTTCTGTGTGTTTCCCCTCCATGTTTGATTAGTGTTTTCTCCTCGTTTCCTGTATGACAGTCGTTTTTGACCCATTGCCTGTGTACCTCGACTTTGTCTCTCGCCCCACCCACATAATCCTGGTGGCTGTTGTTTTGACCTTGTTTTGCCGACTACATATAAACTCTCAGCATATGGATCCACACGCCAGGACCCAGTGAGAGTTTAGGCCGCTCCCGAGCCCGCACATATGATGGTCGCTGTTCCCGAGGCCGTGCACAAAGTGACCGTCACATCTGAGAGGCCAGGAGGCTATAATCAGATGCCCGGGTCTCGCCTCACGATTCGGCGAACTCCGTTTCTAAAATCGGCACGGTATGGAGGTCATTCAGTGCCAGCACCCGAAACTTCCCACAAAATGGCTGCCGTTCCCACGTCACAGTCCATGAGGCTTCAGAGGCCCAAATCCTCCTCCAAAATAGTTGCCATGCCTGTTGTCCCCAGTGTGGAGGGTGACGTCGCTGGTTTCGTGACGAACCAGGTGAAGTGTTGTTGAGTCCAGTCCCCGAGTCGCGACCAGGAGTGCCGTCTGAGATCCTCGCGGATCCCAGCCCGCAAATAACAGGTCCAAACCCTGTCCAAATCATGGTCCGTGGAGCCGTGTCCCAAGTCAGTTTCGGTTTCATGGCCAGGAGTGCCGTATGAGATCCTCGCGATTTCCAGTCCGCATCGTCTACCACGTCTGGTAGCCGCTCCTTAAGGAAGGGGTTATGTCATGATCCCAGCAGGCTGGTCTGTCTCTGTCTTTGTGTTAATCTACTGGACTCAATATCCCAGTGTGCACCTCTCCCCTCACAGCTGTTTGTCATCTTGTACTCATCATCCCCTCATTATCCCCAGTCTCTGTCAGTAAATACCAGTCTGTTTGTCTTACCCCTTTGCGAAGTTTTGTGATTCTATGTCCAGTTCCAGTCCAGTTGTTTCCTGTATGATGGTCGTCTTCCTTTTTATAGAAGCTTTATTTAAAGTTTAACTCTTTTTTTTTTTTCATCGACAGTTGTCAGAGTACTACCAGTTCTAGACTTACTACAGGAACTGGCAGTTATACTGGTAATATCAATAGATTTTTAGCAACCTTTGCTGCATTATATGCCAACATATCAATGGATAAAGCATTTTATGTTTCATGTTTTTTTGCGTCATGTTGGACAGATCTTCAGGAGCATGGACTAAAGTGTCAGTGTTGTCAGCAGAAATGCATATGTATGCCTAGGGCTTTTCACACAAATCCCTGCATTCAAGCATGTTATTTTTAATTCAGATATATCATCAGTATTTGGTAATATTTACATGTTTTTACTTTTGTGAGTACAAGTTGTTAAGTAAGTTGTTGTACTTTTACTTGAGCTGGACAAAAAACTATGCATTTACGTTTCTTTTTCATATATGTATGTGTCGACAAAGTTATTGTCTGAATGATGTAACAATTAAAAAAAGCCAAGTTCTATCATAAAACTCTAGATGGAGCTGATGTGTCATTAATGCAAATTGATTATATTCACAACTTGGCACAATCTTGATTGTTTGATTGGTTCATGTTGCATCCAATCCATGCAGCCAATGAGAATGCTTTACATTAATACCAAATTTAGTCCACCTAAATTTCTACCAAATCTTGTTCTTTCGATACCAATGATCACAAAACACAGAAATGCAGCTGAAAATATTTTTGCTTTTATTTCACTGAACAAAACTATTTAATACAGCTATTTTTTGTTTCACATAACTGATCAGATGCCCTCAGAACACGGTGCTGTCACGTTCAAGGAACGAGGAGTCGTGCGGATTAATGTGCAAGCTGTTTATTTTGACACACAGATCAGAAGCAGACAGGCAGTCAGGGTCATCACCGGTAAACATGAACATAGAAGGCTGAGCAAAAGAGTCGTCAAAGTCCATGAGTGGGTCGTGCGGCTTGCGAACAGAATCCAGGGGGCAAAGTGAGAGCGGTAGTCCCGGAGCAGTGGTCGATAACATTAAATCCAAAATAGAACGGCAGGGAACGAGAACACAAATGAAACACTTGACAGGACGGCCGTGAAAACTTACAGACATCCAGGGAATTAAAACACATAGGAAATAGGTCAGTGGGTGGAGACTTGAATGAATGACTATGGCAACAGACAAGGGGGGCGGAAACAAGAGTTCATTGATAAGAGTCCATGACTGAAAACAGACACAGAGCATTGACGCTGACGCTGGAGTGCCAGCCAGCTACTTTTATTTGTGTGTCCATGCAAAAAAAAAATCACAAAAAACAAAACTCAGCGAAAAAAGACATGAATTAAAAAAGCTTTAAATGACCACTTATCGAAACAGAAAAGAAATCGAATACAAAACCTCTTTCATTATAATTTTAATCCATAAGGATGACTTAAGGTGCATCAGAGGAGATGGTGAGTCAGGAAATTTATCTTTGTGACACGGACTCAATTAATAATTTAAATATCTTCCTACTATTTTTGGACATATTCCTGGTTATTAGGCTGCTTTAGCTGATGCTGTGACAAGCTTTAGCCTATTGTGTGTATTTGAATGCAGAACTCCGTCACGCTCTCTGTAGTTACAGTATTTCGCCTCTGGCTTGCTTAGTTGGGGACACCTGATTTCCAGTGATTACCGTCGTCTTGACTACAGAGACCGTCTCT